>JARYGA010002852.1:0-104485 GCA_030545235.1 Helianthus tuberosus
TATATCTCAGGGCTATTCTTGGATGGAGCCCTCTGTTGGTGGAATCTGCAAGTACAGACACTTGGTGAAGCTGCTGCCTACGCGCTAACCTGGACCGAACTAAAGGAACTTATGCGCAAAAAGTACTGCTCCCACGCGGAAATCCAAAGATTGGAAACCGAGTTCTGGCATTTGAAAATGGATGGTCCAAAGATCGCAGAATACGTTCAAAGGTTCCATGACTTATCACATGTGGTACCCTACATGGTCACTCCGGAGTTCAAGAGGATTGAACGTTTCATTTGGGGATTAGCTCCTCAAATCATAAGCATGGTAACCTCGTCCAAGCCTGCGACCATTACTGAGGCGATTGATTTGAGCGTGGCTCTCACAGAGGAGGCTATTCGCCTGAACAAGTTTGATGAGATCAAGACGAAGAAGGAAGAGACTCACATCGAGTCATCAGGAGGTAACAAACGGAAGTTCTCGAACTTCAAGCAGGGCGCCAGCGTGGTAGTTAAGAAAGGAGGATCCAATGCGCCAGCTCAGGTTACAGCTGGTAGCAGGAAGAAAGGAAAGGGATACATGGGCACCCAACCCAAGTGCAACAACTGCCAACTCCACCATTCTGGCCGATGCGGGCCAAAAGTATGCGAAGCATGTGGGAAACGTGGCCACTTGAAGGACACTTATTGGGCCACTGCTGGTCAGGGAGGCCAGGGAGGATTCGGAAACAGAAATAACAACCGGGGTGGGAATGGAAATCGCCCACAAGGAAACAATGCTAACCAAGCGGGCGCCGTGAATCGTAATCAGAGGAATGATCAAGCTGGTGGAAACGGGCAAAGACTTGGATGTTTTAACTGCGGTGATATCGGGCATTTTAAGAAGAACTGCCCAGAGTTAAACCAAGCCCGTGGAAGAGTGTTCCAAATCGAAGCAAGGGAAGCGCACCAGGACCCCAATATCGTTACTGGTACGTTCCCTGTAAATCAACGCTATGCATCCGTTTTATTTGATACTGGTGCCGATTATAGCTTCGTGTCGTTAGAATTTAAGAATATGCTTGGGTTAGCTGCTAATAAGTTAGATATTCCCTACTCAATCGAATTGGCCAATGGGAAGTTAGTAGAAGCCAATGAAGTTATCAGAGGCTGTGTGATCGAATTGGGAGAGCGTGAGTTTGCTTTGGACCTACTACCAGTCCAGTTGGGAAGCTTCGACGTGGTGGTAGGAATGGATTGGTTATCAGGCAACAAAGCTGAGATAGTTTGTCACGAAAAGATCGTTCGTATCCCAACCGAAGATGGCGAAACAATTGTGGTTCACGGGGAGAAGCGTGATACGCCGTTAAGAATTATCAGCTGCCTGAAAGCGCGAAAGTGTTTGCAGAAAGGATGTGTTGCCTTCCTGGCACACAATGTGGATAAGAAGGCTGCTGAGCCAAGAATCGAAGACATCCCTGTCGTGAGGGAATACCCAGAAGTCTTCCCAGAGGACTTACCTGGACTGCCACCTCAGAGACAAGTAGAGTTCCGCATTGACTTAGTTCCAGGCGCCGCGCCTGTGGCTAAGGCACCTTATAGACTTGCTCCGTCTGAGATGCAGGAACTGTCAACACAACTTCAAGAGTTGTTAGACAAGGGATTTATCCGACCAAGCTTCTCGCCTTGGGGAGCTCCGGTCCTGTTTGTCAAGAAGAAGGACGGTAGTTTTCGTATGTGCATTGACTACCGGGAGCTGAACAAGCTGACGATCAAGAATAGGTATCCTCTGCCAAGAATCGATGATCTATTCGATCAACTGCAAGGCTCAAGCTTTTATTCAAAGATCGACCTTCGATCTGGATACCATCAGTTAAGGATACAAGAGGAGAGTATCCCGAAGACAGCCTTCAGAACTCGCTATGGACACTACGAGTTCCTTGTTATGCCGTTTGGTTTGACAAACGCACCTGCTGTCTTTATGGACTTGATGAACAGAGTTTGCAAGCCGTACTTGGACAAGTTCGTGATTGTGTTTATCGACGACATCTTGATTTATTCAAAGACGAAGGCTGAGCATGAGCAACACCTAAGAGCTATTTTGGAGTTGCTGAAGAAGGAACAGTTGTATGCCAAGTTCTCTAAGTGCGAGTTTTGGCTACGTGAAGTCCAATTTCTTGGACATGTGGTTAATGGAAATGGAATCCATGTTGATCCCACAAAGATCGAAGCGATCAAGAATTGGGAAACGCCAAAGACGCCAACCAAGATTCGACAATTCTTGGGTTTGGCTGGCTACTATCGAAGGTTCATTGAGGACTTTTCGAAGATCGCTCAACCATTGACGCTCCTCACGCAGAAAGATAAGAAGTTTGATTGGGAAATCAAACAGGAGGAAGCATTCCAGATATTGAAGGATAAGCTCTGCAACGCGCCAATCTTAGCACTACCGGAAGGTACAGATGATTTTGTGGTATACTGTGACGCCTCACGCCAAGGATTGGGTTGCGTGTTGATGCAACGCCAAAAAGTTATTGCTTACGCATCACGTCAACTGAAAGTGCACGAAAAGAACTATACCACACATGATTTGGAGCTTGGCGCAGTGATATTTGCATTAAAGATCTGGAGACACTACCTTTATGGTACGAAGTGTACAATCTTCACAGATCACAAGAGCCTACAACACATATTCAACCAGAAGGAGTTGAATATGAGGCAAAGACGATGGGTTGTGTTGCTGAACGATTACGACTGCGAGATAAAGTATCATCCAGGGAAGGCGAATGTGGTCGCCGATGCCCTAAGTTGAAAGGAGAGGATCAAGCCCATAAGGGTTAGAGCTTTAGAAATGATTATCCGAACCGATCTTTCCTTGCGCATTCGTGCCGCGCAGAAAGAAGCTCTCAAGGAAGGAAACCTTGAAGAAGAATATCTCCGTGGGATAGAGAAGCTCTCAAGGAAGGAAACCGATCTTTCCTTGCGCATTCGTGCCGCGCAGAAAGAAGCTCTTAAGGCCGAATACCAGAAGCCTTCAGGACTTCTGCAACAACCTGAAATTCCCAAGTGGAAATGGGAACAAATCTCCATGGATTTTATTACAAAGTTGCCAAGAACGCCAAGAGGTCATGACACTATCTGGGTGATAGTGGATCGATTAACAAAGTCAGCCCACTTCTTACCCATCAGAGAGAAGGATAATACGAGCAAATTGGCTGAGATATACATGAGAGAGATCGTCGCACGCCATGGAGTACCTCTCTCGATCATCTCTGATAGAGACGGAAGGTTTGTGTCAAGGATATGGCAATCCTTCCAAGAAGCCTTTGGCTCACAATTGAATCTGAGCACTGCGTTTCATCCGCAAACTGACGGTCAAAGTGAGCGAACGATACAGACTTTGGAAGACATGCTGAGAGCGTGTGTTATGGATTTGGGCGGTAGCTGGGACAAACATTTGCCTTTGGTCGAATTTTCATACAACAACAGCTACCACACCAGTATTGGTGTCGCGCCATTTGAAGCCCTTTACGGACGCAAGTGTCGATCACCTCTATGTTGGGCTAACGCAGGTGATAGACAGCTTGCTGGTCCCGAAATCGTCCAAGAGACGACAGACAAGATTGCGCAGATTCTTAAACGCATCGAAGCAGCTCGCCACAGACAGAAGCCCTATGCGGATCCAAACCGAAAACATGTGGAATTCCAAGTTGGAGAAATGGTGTTATTGAAAGTTTCACCCTGGAAAGGGGTGGCACGCTTCGGAAAGCGTGGGAAGTTAAATCCGCGCTACATTGGTCCTTTCAGAGTTTTGGAAAGAATAGGACTAGTAGCATACAAGTTGGACCTACCTACTGAACTCCATTCTGTTCACGATACATTTCATGTATCCAACCTGAAGAAAAGTCCAACTCAAGATGACATTGCCATTCCCATCGACGAGATCCATGTTGACGACACGCTCCATTTCGTTGAAGAACCGGTGGAGGTTACGGATTGGAAAGTAAACAAAACCCGCCGGAGCAGTGTCAAGCTCGTCAAAGTTCGTTGGAATGCCAGACACGGTCCTGAGTACACCTGGGAGCGTGAGGACCGGATGAAAGAGAAATACCCCCACCTTTTTCCTAAGAACCCTGCATCTACAAGCAGAACTTAAATTTCGGGACGAAATTTATTTAACGGGGGGAGAATGTGACAACCCTCACTAAACCAGGTATCCGTACAACTTAATTAATAATTAATTACTGCTTAATTACTGTGCTTGCTTGAACTTGTGAACAAACTGCTACTTGAATACTGATACATGTACTTACCTGCATCATACTTTACTTGCTGTCACTACATTATTTACATGACTGAACCTTAGTGACAAACATGATGCACAAAAAGCATAGTAGCACTATAACGGATAACCTCTTGAACATGCTGATAAAGCCAGCATCAGGCAAACACTGCCTCTAAGGCCTGTATGAGCCAGAAATATTTTGCTACACTAGTGGTGAGTGTAGGGATACAAGGGTTGTAGAACTGCGTCTCTAGGAATAAGTCACAATGACTGGATGTGCCTAAAACGTACTCTAAGTACAAAACTCAGCACTTTACATAATAATTCAGCTTCTAGCTAGCTAATAAAGTGCCAAAACATGAGAAAAATATTACTAGACACTTTCCAAAGTGTCAGAAATAAGTTGTGTCACTAAAAAGGGTATTAACGGCACTTTAAAGCTTTGTTAAGCACTTTAACGGATTACTATCCAACCGAAAAACCGGACTATACCCGGAACATGAAAATATTGTTATTTTCATTATTTATCTCTTTCTGAGCCAGTTAGGGTCCCTGAGTATCCTAACACCCACTGTAACGCGTGACACACTAATAACTGGGTTAAACACTTAACTAACTTGGTTTAACCTAACTAATACCTAACTAACTAGTTGGAATCGGACCAAGACCCCCCCCCCTCTCTAACCGTCCCCAACTAGAGGGGGACACACCTTGTACTAACTTGATTTGTTTAATCTACTATGCTTAGTATCAAGAAGACATGGTGACCATTGGTTAATACTCTTGAAAATTGTCTATAAGATTAAGCTTAAACACACATGAACATTATCATTCACACAACACACTCCACACACTCTCTCTCTCTTTCTCTTTGGCTCTCGGCCGAACCCACACCCACACACCCATCCATTTTCGAGTTGATCTTGCAAGTTCCAAGCATCTACAAGTGTTAAGGGTCGCATATAAGGAGTCTTGGAGCAAACGGAAGGCGAAGGACCTCTCTACTTAGCTTTTATCCACCTCATTTGCGCGTAGATTCTTCCCTAGCCTCGAGCTAGTGGTATGATGTTTAAATCCCTATCTTGAACTAATCTAAAGCGGTTAAAATGTGGTGTAATGATTAAAACTCGAAATCTTACAAAATGGTGCATTAAAGTCTACTAAACACATGAAAAATGATGGTTAAAAGCTCATATGTTGTGTAAATGTTGTAGTAATTGAAATTTGTGATTATTTAGACCCGATCTATGTTGTGGTAGCTCGGATCATCACTTAACCCGGTTTGGTCATGATCACGAATCATGACATAAGGTTGTTTTGAATAGAACAAGGGTTAAAGGGTGAAACTCTACCACACACGAATCATGAACTTGTGTAAAAGTGTTTTAGCTTGTACAATAGTGTTTAAAACTAGCAGATCTACGTATCTGCAAGTGGTATTTTCAAAGGACCAAGCGTTAAAGAAATCATACTTTAAAAGACGGATCTTACACTAACAAGAATGGTTTTTAGAACACACAAGTGTGTAAACACTTGTGTAACACAAAGTTTCGACGAAATAACTATTTTTGTAAAAGTGGACGAGAAGTTGTAAAGACGGAACTTCCATAAAAATGAGGTTTTTACAAAATCGGAATGTTTTATATAAAGATCCACTAAAAGTAATGAGATTTACTTCACAGTTTGGATAAACCACAAGTTCATGAAATTTATGCGATTTATATACATATTTTGACTAGTTTGTGATTTGAACATTGTTTTGGTCGATTGAGAAAATTGTTGGTTGATTTGTAAAAGAAAATGATACGCTTGAAAGCGTGGCCACCTCCAGTTACAGAGGAAACTCTGGCGAAATTTTTCTAAAAACCTAACACTTGGAATTATTTTCACTATAAGTGTTAGAGATACTTGTCGACTTGTTTTCAAACTATGAATTTCGCCACGGCTTTATTTATAAAATATCGGAGGTGGGATTTCACAAAATAAAACGTGATACATAAATATATTTAGTATATATTTTTCACAACATCACTTGTATAAGTGTTTATGATTATTTTGTGAACTACGTAAATATTATTTTTAGAGTAAAAATAATATTACTAAGTATTATTTTAGGGAAAATCACATGTATGAAAATATAATATTTTTGAGAAGAATATTCATATTTTGAAGTGGAAATAAAATATATTAAGTGAGACTTAATATTGAAATCTGAATGTTACGAACGCACATGTATTAAATCCCCCATCCTTGGGAAGGAAAATAACTACCAAGTGTACAGAACGTAATCACGAAATAGTTGCCTAACTATTTCCCAAAAACTTAAACCATAAAGCTAAGGCACGGCCGTCCGTCTAATAGAGTTAGCACGTGTATGTCGTCATACAGCTGATTGATTTGGAGGCATACTTGGTAGAGACGCACCACTGTGAGTTCATGTCCCCCTTTTCTCTAACTGTTTTCAGTTTTCTTAACTGCGGGGGTGAAATACATGTTACTTTGATTACAAGTACTTTATACATGGTATGGTTAGCGTAAGGAGGTTTACTACTTAGATCATGTGAGTGGGTAGGCAGAAACTGGAGGCCATTAATCCTCGTTGTAGGACCGAGGGACGTAAGCGGTAGATCTATCTGGGTGTAGCGAGCCCAACTCTAGGCCCAACAGAACGAACCTCATAGAGGCCCAACAGAACGGACCTTGAGTGACTTTGTACCCAACGCTAAATCTGCTAGGTTTGAGTCTTCCTACTTGCACTTCACACATATCAATGGCCTTGCAAACCATTGGTGATCTCTTTTCCTTATTTGCTACATACCAGGATTTTTATACTCACAAGTGTTTTACATACTCACTACACATGAACTCGCTCAACATTATTGTTGATTTTTCAACTTACATGTATTTCAGGAAATTAAAGGATCTGGCACGGTATGGCACGTTTTCCCGCTGCACTAGTTACGAGATCATCTGGGTTTGGGGAATGTGACTCTTTCCTGGACAAGTCACAGTCCTTAAACTATCATTATGTTATGTTGAAGTTTGTGTTTGTTGAACAATGTCGTTAGGATGTGTTTCCGTTGAGACAAAATTGTTGTATTTGGTTCTTAAAACTTAAATCTATGGATGATCTTGCATGGTTTTTAATTCATATAGCTTTGTTATGGTTAAGCTATGGTATTAAGAAGTCACCCCAAATTAACCACGCTTCCGCAAAGCCAGGGTGTGACATCATGACCTCTCACATCTGGAGTATTATCACCAAACGCAAGTCTCTGTGGGTCGATTGGGTTCATTCGTATAGGCTTAAAGGCAAAAGTTTCTGGAGATGCACTGTTCCTAGCAATTGCTGCTGGTCTTGGCGGAAGTTATTGCAGCTGAGACCGTTAATGCGAAGTCATTTTTGGACCGAGATTGGTAATGGCATTAGAACTTCAGCGTGGTATGATTTCTGGTGCTCGTTGGGGCCGCTGGGTGATTTTCTGTCACCTAGAATGATCACGAATGCGGGTTTCATTTTGGAGGCTACAGTTGCTGATATTAGATATAATGGGGTTTGGAGGTGGCCTACAGCTTGGAGGGATCTCTATCCTGTTCTTATTCAGCTTGATAATGTGAATATTGACCCGAATAAAAGAGATAGGATTTTATGGCGTGATGGTGATCATATTAGTGATATTTCTGCTACGGGTGTTTGGAATTCGATTCGCTATGCAGAACCAGAAATTCATTGGTGCTCTATTGTGTGGTTTCCTCAATGTATACCGAAGCATGCTTTCTTTATGTGGTTAATCATGAGGGGTAAGTTACTTACTCAGGATAAAATCTTGGGCTAGGACCTTTCACGCAGGAAAAATATGAACATGATGTGCTGCCCGCTTTGTTATGAGAACTTTGATTCCCATAATCACTTATTTTTTGAGTGAAAATTCTCGTCTCAAGTCTGGTGCATGGTTAGACAAAAGGTGGGTATGGATTTGGTTCAGCCGATTTGGGGTGATATTGTGGAGTGGCTTCTAGTTCGTGCCCGGTCGAAGACAGCGTCTAATCTGGTTGCTAGAATATTAGTTGCGGCTTCGAGTTACATGATCTGGCAGGAGCGGAATGCTAGGTTATTTAAGAATCAGCTAAGACCTCCAGAAACTATTAGTGCTTCTATTGTTCAAATGGTTCGGTATAAGCTGATGGGAGTGAAGTTGAAGAACACTGCTAGCGTTCAGAGGCTTCTTGAAGCTTGGGAGATCCAAAGTCTTTCTAATGAGATTGAAGGTGGTTGAGTAGTCATTAGGTGTCTTGTGTTTTTGCTAGATTAGAGTCTAGTAGTTAACTTTTGTGTTGAATGTTTGGTTTTTTTGCTTACTTTTATGGGGCATGTCTCATGATTGAACTAGTGTAGGCTTGCTACACTACTTGTTTTATTTGGTTGTGAATATATAGAATCACCGGGGTAACCCTTTACCCAAAAAAAAAACTTTGTTGTAGTTGCTCAAAACAATCAGGTTGCACCAAACCAGCCAGCACAACCTCGTACAAGGAAAAACTATGTTGGTACTGCACCTCTATGCAACAAATGCAACCGACATCATCTGGAGCAAACACAGTGTCACAAATGTACCCACTGTGGGCGATTGGGACACTTGGTCAATACCTGCCGTTATGCTAACCAAAACCAAGCTGCTGCAAATCCTGCTGCTGCTCAAGCACAGTTTCCACCTGGGTCGTGCTATAACTGTGGTGATGTTACTCACTACCAAAACAATTGCCCAAGACTTGTTAACGCAAATCCAGCGCGTGGACGAGTGTTTAACATAAATGAGGCAAACGCAAACGACAATGCAGCAGTGAACAATTAGACTTTGTATTTCCTTTGTTGTTATCTTTGAAACAATTCAGCTGTTATACAAATAAAATTTGTTGTTTCAATTTTATTTTACGAAACTGATACGATTGTGTGTATGTTTGACATACCCCTACGATGTCGACGCCAAGGAACTGTGTTCCTTACAAAACAAACTACTCGTGTGGTTCTTTCATTTTATGATCACTCGTGATCTCCCTAAAAATCCTAAATACTCGTTTCTTTTAAGGAACAAAGTACAAGGTACAAGTTACAAATTCTTAAACAGATACTTAAAGTACCATTTCGAATCCCTGATTTGATATCTAAAGGTACTATCGTGAATCCTTAATTGGATTCCTTATGTGTTCTAATGCGAATGTTACGATACGACAAAAACAAAGCCAAATCCTTATAAGGTCTTTCTATCTTCATAGGTTGATTCTTGGGGATATTTAAAGTACCAACTAAAATCCGTGATTGGATTTCGGGTGTACTTTAAATGCATTAATTTAAATTAACGAACGAGCTAATAACTAAATTAACGAATACACGATTATGTGATTATGTGTTTATGTGTAACTCTAAAGCTCGCTATCTTAGTCCTGGTAAGATCTTCCGTATTTTCATATGATTAGATTCTCAGAAGGATACTCAAAGTACTATCTTAAATTCCGTAAGGGGCTTTTCTATGCAAATAGTAAGAACCTTGGATTCCAAAGTACTATTTCAAAACGATTATTTGGTTCAAAGTTACAAAGATCCTTTAGTGGTCTATTTAAAGAGATCATACAACGGTCTAGTTAAGGAGATCATGTGTTGATCTAGTTAAAAGGGTCGTTCGTTGATCTAGTTAAAGAGATCCTTTGGTGGTCTAGTCAAGTCATTACATGATTGTTCGATTGATTTTTCCCCTACGCATTATGAAATGAACTGTGCGGACTGTGCAAGGAATTACGTAACTATGGATGCATACATAATTATGGAATTCAGTGCACATAAACCACAGCAAGTTTTGTCATGTGTTAAGACCTATAGTGATAAGAATAACGAGACGGGAACGATGTAAAAAGGGCATGTGGATACGCCGATGGTACTTCCTATATATAAGTGTTCCTTATTACATTGCGAATGTAGCGTTATTTAAGTTACTAGAAGTCCTGGACCTTGACCAATGTTATTTTATCTTACAATCTCCGACTCTGATTTCAAGCACACATAAGTTTCCTGTAATAGTCTTCATAGGAAACATTCTTCTATCCGTTGTTCGAAACTCCATGTTTTACAAGAACATTACTTGGACAATTAAAAAATTCGCTAAGAATCTAAACGTGACCTAGAGTTTTACTTAGGAAACATAGGATTCATTCGAAAGCGAAACAATCACAGTTGTCTTCACAGGTTTCCTCTAAAATTAAATTTCGGGACGAAATTTCCTAAAGTAGGGGAGACTGTGACACCTGTGTCACTACGACCATAAAAAAAATACCAAACCAATGAAATATTGTGTTTCATACTTGGGATTTGTATAAATATGTGTATCATTTGCACATATCAATTCTTGTTCGATTTCGAGCTTTAAATCGCTTTCTGGAAGGTTATACGCGAACTGATGCGTAAACGTAATCCGTTTAACGCAACAAACACTCCGGAACAGTGACATAGGCTCAACATACCTTAAATAACCTTTACATAACTTAGAAATAAGTTTTGAAGGGTTTGGTGTGTCAAAAACAAGTTTATTCGATCGTAGGGACTATTTGCGTTAAACTATGAAACTATGCCGATTTGTATGGTAACGAACATTCCAGAACTTGATCATAAGTTAAACATACCCTAAATATCCTTTACATAGCTTAGAAATAGGCTTTGAGGGGTTCGGTATGCGAAAATAAACTTATTGGTCAATCAAGGACTAAAAGCGTCAAAAAGTGCACAAGTTTGCATTTACGCGCATATCATACGTTCTGAACATATCCGGACATCCAAAAAATTTTGTAATCATTAAAATATTTTATTTTAGTGATTGGAATGCAAAAATACCATTCGTCGCGTAATTTGGATCGTTTTCGCGTCCGTTTGAGTTTTCGTCGTAATTAACCGAACAACGCGACCGTACGGCCAAACGAACCGACATCTGAGATGTTTTTGAGCATATTTCATGTTCCCTATACTTTAACTTCATTGTAGAGCCTTGAAATGGGGTTAACGGGGCTTAAACGTGTCAAAAATGCATCAAAAACCAAGTTTTGGGCTTGCAGGGACTAAAACTGACAATCTGCCAAACTAGTCTAAGAGGGGCGTGTAAGATATTGTCTGGGTCTACGCCGCCCGTGACAGACTATCAGACAGAAGCATTGAACTTGGTCTTTTGAGCTGAATTTGATGGTTTTGATCCCTGAATTCTGATATCAATTGATTATTTTTTAGTTCCCCATGTATTGTAAACAATGGGTAACACTTGGATGGCTAGGATTAAAGCACAAATTTCGAGAAACGATCCTAACGGTTCTTGGAATTCTATAAATACCACCATTTTTCATTCATTCAACTCACACATTTGCTCTAATATGCTCTAAGTTGAATGTGACAACTCGTATTTTAGAATCTTCTTTGTACTTTGATGTAACTTGTTTGAGCAATATGTGATTACGTTATGTGAGGTATTAATTGAAATGCTATGTTTGATGTTGTGTTATGTGCATGTATGTATGTATTAGAATCACACAAAACAAACCGACCGCACAACATAACCCGATCGCACAAGCCCATTCGGGCCACATGTTTGTACTCGAACCATAAGGGCAGCCCGTGAAAGGGTTCGGCCCACTCCATCAACTCGCACAACACCTAGGGTGTTAGTATAAATCCCACACTTTACCTAATCACACAAAGTTTAGCAAACCCTACTCCTCTCCTCTTTGAAGCCGACGGCAACACATCCTCTCTCAATCGAAGATCTTATTGTTCGGATCATCCTCGTTATACTTTCTTAACCGGTTAGTGTAATACATTCGATTTGCATGATTGAATGATATTCGGCTTATGTTTTACATAATGATTTAGTGATATCTTGTAATTGAATATGATGAAAGTTGTTGAGTTTTAGTTTGTGTAAATCGACTCACATGTATAGCATCTTAGATCTATATGGAATTGTTAATCATAGGATGTTGTTGATAATCTAGAATCGATTGCATGTTAATCGGCTGTAAGACGAGTATAGGTGGATAATGTGTTGGATTGTTATGATGATATGCACGATAATGATCTAGAACATGAATCTTGTAAATATGTTTAAGTGTTGTGATTATTGTTCGTGTGTTATTCATACTTAGGGTTCATGAGAATCGATTGGAATATGCTTAATTTGATCGATTGGATGCTAACTGGATAGTTAGGAATTGTTGATTGATAAATTGTAAATTTGGAAACTGTTGAATGATTGTAACCGAATAGCATAATATCCGGATAGTAAAACGAATCGCACAAGACTCCTTGGTCACACAAGATCAGATCACACAAGATCTGATCTGATCGCACAAGGCAGTCGCACAAGATAGACTGATGTACAATAAGTTAGAACACAGTGTACAACTAAGATATGCATGATCGCACAAGACTTGTGGATCGCACAAGAAGGTGCCGATCGCACAAGGCTTGGGCCTCACACGAACTACATTACTGTTGGGCCTCAAAGCCCAAGTCCAGTCGCACAAGTTACTTTTCTACTAACTGTTTGGGCCGTGAACATGTTGGGATTGTTATTGGGCTGGGTTAGTTTCCAATCGCACAACCCATTGTGGATCGCACAAGTCATGCTGATCGCACAACGGGTTGGGCCGCCTGTTTATTGGGCTTCATCTTTCGGGTCGCACAAGTACTTGACTGCTATTGTTAATGTGTTAACATGTATTATGTGTTTGCCATGATCAACCCGTGTTCATAACCTGCTAAACTATGTGTAATCATACGTGCATTACTTGAACCTAGACCTGACTTGTATGGTAACCATGTTAGGACGTGGTTGACCTCTATCAGCTCGATTGACCTTTCGTTTATCTGCCGAGCTAACCTAAGGTGAGTTCACACTTTCTATAAAGCATGGGATTCCCAGGGGTTGGGAATGGGTTAAGGAATATCGATTTCCTCGTCCTTCTTGGGTAGGATAGTACGGGTTCAGGATTATAATTCCTCGTCCTCATGGACAGTTAAATTTCACTAGACCAAAACTCTATCACGAAGTCCTTCCTTTTTATATCGACTTAATCGCCGGGCCAATGGCGAGCGGGTCATTAGTTAGATAGCGCTATTTAGGTCTGACAAGCCTCACACCGTGCCGCAGAGGACGGGCATGAACTAATGGATCTGGGCACGTCAATGATGATAGACATTGATGCTAAGGGCACATAAACATGACTAAAGTCAGTGGTCGATATGGTAACGAGTCTAGTAGTATATACATGGGGTAGCCCCCACGGCCAGAGAGCCAGATAATTAAACATGGGGTAGCCCCCACGACTGGATTGCCAAAGTAAACGGGAATAAACAAAACACCTTTTCAACTATGGGGTAACCCCCACGGCCAGGGTGCCAGTTAAAGGAAACTGTTTTTGGAACAACTTAAAACAAACACCCAACTGTGAACTCGCTCAACTTTGTTGTTAACTCGTTACTACATGCTTTGCAGGTCACTAGGTTTAGCAGGAGCTTGTATGGGGAAGAGTCGTTGTGGGGCATGGACATTGAGTGTTCATGATAAACTTAAACATTATTAACTTATGCTATGGTTTTAGACATTATTCTTCCGCTTGCAACTTAAACTATGTTTTTTATTTGGACACCAATTATATTGTGTTTGGGTTACTTTATGTTTACTTATATGCTTGTTCAATATGATTGGTGGCTTGATCCTGGTCAGTCACGCCTCCAAGCGGTGATACTCCGCATGTGGATTTTGGGGGTGTGACAGATTGGTATCAGAGCCATTGGTTATAGTGAACTTGGTTTTAATAAGGGAAAAAGTTTTTGTTAAAACCAGACTATAACCTGTACAGTGCTCAACGATCCACAACGACGCTTCACTCCACGTGCAAGGCTCAACACTATAGGTGATATGATTTATGTTTATATTGCCTACTTGCTAGATTACATAGAACTATGCTCATGGTATGCTTAGATAAACGTAACAACTATTGTATGAAAACACTTGTGTGCTTACTCTCTTCTATCATCGCACTTTCACGAACCTCTCTCACTCATGTTTTCCTCTGATTTGAAGATCATGAGTGGACGCGTTAACATGACTCAAGCCCAGTTGATGGCTCTGATTAACCAACAAGTTGTTGCGGCACTTGCAGCCGCACAAGCAGGAGGTATACCCTGCAGTCTAAACTCACTCTAGGATCTTTAGGTCCTACTCTCGTAAACCAACACTTGTGCTTAACCTTGTCCCTTCTTACACTCACGACAGGTCAACATGCTCAGCCACCTGTGTGCACCTTCAAAACTTTTATGGACTGTCGACCTAGTACCTTTAGTGGTACCGAAGGAGCTGTAGGTCTCCTCCACTAGTTTGAAAAGCTCGAATCTGTTTTCGAGATGTGTGAATGCCCTGAGGCTCGCAGGGTGAAGTATGCTACCAGTACTCTCGAGGGTATAGCGCTCACGTGGTGGAATGCTCAGGTCCAAATGCTGGGGTTGGTTGCTGCTAATGCCACCCCATGGAACAACTTTAAGGAAATGATTAAGGAAGAGTACTGCAATCGGGATGACATTCACAAGTTGGAGGTAGAGTTCTTCAACCTAAAGATGACGGGGTCAGAAATTGAAGCTTATACAAAAAGATCGAACGAGCTGGCAATTTTGTGTCCTACTATGGTGGATCCTCCCATCAAACGCATCGAACTATACCTCAAGGGTTTAGTGCCAAAGATTCAAAGTCACGTGACTTCAGCTAACCTCGCCACCATCCAGCAAGTTGTTCAATTGGCTCATCGTCTCACCGATCAGGCGGTGGAGCAGAACAGACTACCCAAACGTATTAGTGCTACAGCTACTTCTGACACTCCCGGCGACAACAAACGTAAGTGGGATGGAATTTCTAGCAAAGGTTCAACTTCTGTTCAGTCCCAGTCTTAGCAAAGGAGGACTGACGACTACAAGAGCCCTAGTCAGCAATCATCTGGTAGTCAAAGTCAAGGTGGGTACAAGGGAAATCACCCCTAATGCAATCGCTGTAACCTACACCACAGCGGGCCATGCACCAGGAGTAACTGTCACCGGTGCAACAAGCCAGGCCACGCCGCAAAGGATTGCAGAAGTTTATACCCCGCAAACCAGAATCGTCAACAACAAGCCCCACAGAATCAACGCCAGCAGCAGCAGCAACAAGGTATCAACAAAGGGTGCTTTCAATGTGGAGCTGAAGGCCACTTCAAGAGAGACTGTCCCCAGCTGAACCGGAACCAGAACAACAACAACAATAATAACAACCAGGGGAATGGAAACAATGGGGGTAACAACGGCAATGGTGCAAGGGGTCGTGTGTTCGTTATTGGCCAGGGTGAAGCGAGGAATGATCCCAATGTTGTGACAGGTAAGTTCCTACTGGACGACTTTTATGTTACTGTCTTATTTGATTTGGGTGCCGATACTAGCTACGTGTCCTTAAAAGTTAGTCAAATGCTTAAGCGTACCCCAACACTATTGAACACCAAGCACACTGTAGAGCTAGCTAATGGTAAAAGTTTAGAGGTCACACACATAGTCAAGGGTTGTAATCTTGTTCTTGATGGTCACACTTTCTCTATCGACCTCCTTCCTATCGTTCTGGGTAGTTTCGACGTTGTCATTGGGATGGACTGGTTATCCCAACACCAAGCAGAGATTCTTTGCAACGAAAAGATTGTCCGTATTCCTCGTTCAGGTGATGAACCTCTCATGATTCGTGGCGAGAAGAGTGGTGCTGTGGTGAGCATCATCTCTTTCCTTAAGGCCCAAAAGTGTTTACGAAAGGGCCATACTGCTATTTTGGCTCTCGTTACGGACACCTCGAAGAAAGAGAAGAAGATAGAAGATTTTCCGATCGTACGTGATTTTCCTGAGGTATTCCCTGAGGAATTACCTGGCCTTCCGCCTCATCGTCAAGTCGAGTTTCAAATCGAGCTGGCTCCTGGAGCAACGCCCATAGCTCGTGCACCTTATCGCTTAGCTCCATCAGAGTTGGAAGAACTTTCTACGCAACTACAAGAACTCTTGGACAAGGGATTTATTCGCCCCAGTTCCTCACCCTGGGGAGCTCCAGTGTTATTTGTGAAGAAGAAAGACGGTACCTTCAGAATGTGCATCGACTACCGCGAACTCAACAAAGTGACCGTGAAGAATCGCTATCCTCTTCCACGTATTGATGACCTATTCGACCAGTTGCAAGGGTCGAGTTTTTACTCGAAGATTGATCTAAGATCGGGATATCACCAGCTGAGAGTTCGAGGAGAGGACGTCTCCAAAACAGCCTTTAGAACTCGTTATGGACACTACGAGTTTTTGGTCATGCCTTTTGGGCTGACAAACACACCTGCGGTTTTCATGGACCTTATGAACAGAGTGTGCAAGCCCTACCTAGATAAGTTCGTCATAGTTTTCATCGACGACATCTTGATCTATTCTAAGAGTCAGGAAGAACACGAGCAGCATCTACGACTTATTTTGGAACTCCTTCGAACAGAACAACTTTATGCAAAGTTCTCGAAATGCGACTTCTGGCTTCGTGAAGTCCATTTCCTAGGCCACGTGGTAAACAAGGATGGGATTCACATTGATCTATCCAAGGTAGACTCGATCAAGAACTGGCCTACGCCCCGTACACCAACAGAAATTCGCCAATTCTTGGGCTTGGCAGGTTACTACAGAAGGTTCATCAAGGATTTCTCCAAGATTGCGCAACCTCTCACCTCACTAACACAGAAAGGTGTCACCTATCGTTGGAGTGATGCACAGGAAACTGCGTTTCAACACTTAAAGGATAGACTTTGTAGTGCCCCTATCCTCTCATTGCCCGAGGGCACAGACGATTTTGTGGTTTATTGCGACGCATCCATTCAGGGACTTGGATGTGTGCTGATGCAACTTGACAAGGTCATTGCTTATGCGTCACGTCAACTTAAGATTCATGAACGGAACTACACTACACATGATTTGGAGCTGGGAGCTGTTATTTTCGCACTCAAGATATGGAGACATTACCTGTACAGTACCAGGTGCACCATTTACACCGATCACAGGAGTCTCGAGCATATCTTCAAACAGAAGGAGTTAAACATGCGTCAACGTCGATGGGTAGAGCTATTGAACGATTACGAATATGCCATCAAGTACCATCCAGGCAAAGCCAATGTTGTGGCTGACGCCCTCAGTTGAAAGGACGCTACGCCTAAGCGCGTGCGAGCATTACAACTCACCATTCAATCTAGTCTTCCTTCCCAGATACGAGATGCTCAAGTAGAAGCATTGAAACTAGAAAACGTCAGGGCTGAAGCCCTACGCGGCTCAAGGCAACGGTTAGAACAAAAGGAAGACGGTGCATACTATGTAACAGGACGCATCTGGGTCCCACTCTATGGCAACCTACGAGAGCTTGTGATGGATGAGGCACACAAGTCTCGTTACTCAGTACATCCTGGTTCGGATAAGATGTACCACGACTTGAAAACTACGTATTGGTGGCCTAGCATGAAAGCCCACATAGCAACTTACGTTAGTAAATGTTTGACTTGTGCGAGAGTCAAGACCGAATATCAGAAACCATCGGGCCTACTCCAACAACCAGAGATACCACAATGGAAATGGGAGCAAATTTCCATGGATTTCGTTACTGGCCTACCTAGATCTCAACGTGGAAATGATACTATTTGGGTGATCATGGATCGACTCACAAAGTCTGCACACTTCTTGGCTATCAAGGAAACGGATAAGTTCTCCACTCTAGTAGACGTATATCTTAAGGAAGTTGTCTCAAGGCACGGGGTGCCCACCTCCATTATCTCTGATCGTGATGCACATTTTACTTCTGAACTGTGGCAAGCAATTCACAAGTCCTTTGGCTCACGCCTAGATATGAGCACAGCTTATCACCCGCAAACGGATGGGCAGTCTGAACGCTCCATCCAGACCCTTGAAGACATGCTTCGTGCATGTGTTATCGATTTTGGCAACGGCTGGGAAAAGCATCTCCCATTAGTGGAGTTCTCATATAATAACAGTTACCACACCAGCATTCAGGCCGCTCCATTTGAGGCATTGTACGGGCGTAAATGCCGATCACCTCTTTGATGGGTAGAGGTGGGGGATAGTCAGATCACTGGCCCAGAACTTGTGGTAGACACAACAGAAAGGATTGCTCAAATACGACAACGAATGGCGGCAGCTCGTGACCGTCAGAAAAGCTACGCCGATAAGGGCAGGAAACCACTCGAGTTCCAGGTTGGGGATCGAGTGCTACTCAAAGTCTCACCCTGGAAGGGTGTTGTTCGTTTTGGTAAACGAGGCAAGCTGAATCCACGATACGTTGGACCATTCGAAATCATCGAGAAAATAGGCAGGGTGGCCTACAAACTGAACCTACCAGCAGAACTCAGTGGAGTTCACAACGTTTTCCACGTGTCGAATCTGAAGAAGTGTCTGTCAGATGAGACCCTCATAGTTCCTTTGAAGGAGCTCACTATCGACGAGCAGTTGCGATTCGTCGAGGAACCAGTAGAGATTACTGACCGAGATGTAAAGATTCTCAAGCGTACCAGAATACCTCTCGTTCGAGTTCGTTGGAACTCCCGTCGTGGCCCTGAGTTCACCTGGGAACGCGAAGATCAAATGAAACAAAAGTATCCCCAATTGTTCGCGAACAGTACAACTACTACTGAGGCTGAAGCTACTGCGGAATTTCGGGACGAAAATCCAGATCAACGGGGGGAGGATGTGACACCCCAGGAAAACCATGCAACTTAACTAGCTTCCTCAGTGAGTAGGTACCAAATTTCGGGACGGAATTTCTTTCAACTTGGGGATAATGTGACAACTCGTATTTTAGAATCTTCTTTGTACTTTGATGTAACTTGTTTGAGCAATATGTGATTACGTTATGTGAGGTATTAATTGAAACGTTATGTTTGATGTTGTGTTATGTGCATGTATGTATGTATTAGAATCACACAAAACAAACCGACCGCACAACATAACCCGATCGCACAAGCCCATTCGGGCCACATGTTTGTACTCGAACCATAAGGGCAGCCCATGAAAGGGTTCAGCCCACTCCATTAACTCGCACAACACCTAGGGTGTTAGTATAAATCCCACATTTTACCTAATCACACAAAGTTTAGCAAACCCTACTCCTCTCCTCTTTGAAGCCGACGGCAACACATCCTCTCTCAATCGAAGATCTTATTGTTCGGATCATCCTCGTTATACTTTCTTAACCGGTTAGTGTAATACATTCGATTTGCATGATTGAATGATATTCGGCTTATGTTTTACATAATGATTTAGTGATATCTTGTAATTGAATATGATGAAAGTTGTTGAGTTTTAGTTTGTGTAAATCGACTCGCATGTATATCATCTTAGATCTATATGGAATTGTTAATCATAGGATGTTGTTGAAAATCTAGAATCGATTGCATGTTAATCGACTGTAAGACGAGTATAGGTGGATAATGTGTTGGATTGTTATGATGATATGCACGATAATGATCTAGAACATGAATCTTGTAAATATGTTTAAGTGTTGTGATTATTGTTCGTGTGTTATTCATACTTAGGGTTCATGAGAATCGATTGGAATATGCTTAATTTGATCGATTGGATGCTAACTGGATAGTTAGGAATTGTTGATTGATAAATTGTAAATTTGGAAACTGTTGAATGATTGTAACCGAATAGCATAATATCCGGATAGTAAAACGAATCGCACAAGACTCCTTGGTCGCACAAGATCAGATCACACAAGATCTGATCTGATCGCACAAGGCAGTCGCACAAGATAGACTGATGTACAATAAGTTAGAACACAGGTACAACTAAGATATGCATGATCGCACAAGACTTGTGGATCGCACAAGAAGGGGCCGATCGCACAAGGCTTGGGCCTCACACGAACTGCATTACTGTTGGGCCTCAAAGCCCAAGTCCAGTCGCACAAGTTACTTTTCTACTAACTGTTTGGGCCGTGAACATGTTGGGATTGTTATTGGGCTGGGTTAGTTTCCAATCGCACAACCCATTGTGGATCGCACAACGGGTTGGGCCGCCTGTTTATTGGGCTTCATCTTTCGGGTCGCACAAGTACTTGACTGCTACTATTAATGTGTTAACATGTATTATGTGTTTGCCATGATCAACCCGAGTTCATAACCTGCTAAACTATGTGTAATCATACGTGCATTACTTGAACCTAGACCTGACTTGTATGGTAACCATGTTAGGACGTGGTTGACCTCTATCAGCTCGATTGACCTTTCGTTTATCTGCCGAGCTAACCTAAGGTGAGTTCACACTTTATACAAAGCATGGGATTCCCAGGGGTTGACAATGGGTTAAGGAATATGGATTTCCTCGTCCTTCTTGGGTAGGACAGTACGGGTTCAGGATTATAATTCCTCGTCCTCATGGACAGTTAAATTTCACTAGACCAAAACTCTATCACGAAGTCCCTCCTTTTTATATCGACTTAATCGCCGGGCCAATGGCGAGCGGGTCATTAGTTAGATAGCGCTATTTAGGTCTGACAAGCCTCACACCGTGCCGTAGAGGACGGGCGTGAACTAATGGATCTTGGCACGTCAATGATGATAGACATTGACGCTAAGGGCACATAAACATGACTAAAGTCAGTGGTCGATATGGTAACGAGTCTAGTAGTATATACATGGGGTAGCCCCCATGGCCAGAGAGCCAGATAATTAAACATGGGGTAGCCCCCACGGCTGGATTGCCAGAGTAAACGGGAATAAACAAAACACCTTTTCAACTATGGGGTAACCCCCATGGCCAGGGTGCCAGTTAAAGGAAACTGTTTTTGGAACAACTTAAAACAAACACCCAACTGTGAACTCGCTCAACTTTGTTGTTGACTCGTTACTACATGCTTTGCAGGTCACTAGGTTTAGCAGGAGCTTGCATGGGGAAGAGTCGTTGTGGGGCATGGACATTGAGTGTTCATGATAAACTTAAACATTATTAACTTATGCTATGGTTTTAGACATTTTGCTTCCGCTTGCAACTTAAACTATGTTTTTGATTTGGACACCAATTATATTGTGTTTGGGTTACTTTATGTTTACTTATATGCTTGTTCAATATGATTGGTGGCTTGATCCTGGTCAGTCATGCCTCCAAGCGGTGATACTCCGCATGTGGATTTTGGGGGTGTGACATTGAAGCCTTAGCTTCATACCTGAGTATTTTAGATCAAATTTTCCTTGCTTGGACCTTTTGTGAATATTCTTTCATGCTATTTATGCTTTTTAAGCATGAAAGTCAAACAGTGTTTGACTTTCTGCTTTGACCAGTTTATGGTCAACACAAAGTTCGTTTGAACTTTGCAACATGAGCGTAATCACGATGGTTATAGTCCCTTGTGACTATACCTACTGATTACCACGTTGATTAGTCGAAGTGACGAGTCAAAGTTTCGGTCAAAATGTCGTTTATGCGCATTTTGAGATGAAACTATCCTTGGGTATCAAAACACTTTGTTTTGATATCAAAACCTGTTTTCTAACTTAGTTAAACATGTTTTAACATGTTTAACTCGTCACTTTTAGTCTAGTGCTTGTATAGGGCCGTAAGATAAGCGGTCTTAACAACCGCTTAGACTTTCGAACCCGACCCGTTTGGTCGATCATTAGGATCTGACCAAGCATATTATGTGACCATAGTTGTATAGGGAATAACCTTCCGAGGTTATACCTTATGGTCACTTAGTTCAATTAGTTGTATGATAGGTGGTTTATATGCCTTAGGTAAATGACCAAAATGCCCTTTTCATGCATAATTGGTATTTAAGCATATGTAACTTAACTTTTGTCACCTAAACTGATTATGCAACATATTTAAACATGTTAGGGCATATAATACTTGTCATAGGACTAGTTAGGCGTCTCGAACGCGCATTCGCGTGAACGACGCGTTAAAGTAGCGTAAGCTACCTTAATGGGTCGTAACGGGTCGTAAGAACTTAGGATAGGTTCCGATTTAGAATGTAGGTTTTGTTAAACCATATCACATGAGTTCCAATACTCATTTGGTTTACGAAACCTCATTCTACCCGATCTTCCGATTTAGGTGCCGATTGTTTAACTAGCGATCTGATTACTAGGTACCACTTGATTCCTTGATTTCTGAGCATTCTTAGGACACTTAATCGAGGATACTTACAATCTCAAATGAGTACATAGTCCCCTCTTTTACGTTTTCAAATGTTTTGGGGTGATACATATGTGCCGATACGCTATTTTCATGATTTCGACTATATGATACACGTGCATAGTACTATCTTTTGACGAATTGAACTATTATCCATGATTTAATCACCGATTTCAAAAGTTTGTTAGAACTATTTGTTCATTTATACTGTTATTTATACATTCATTAACAATGATCAAGCCAATTGGTAGTACGATATAGCACTATAGGACTAGACACCCCATTCCTGTTGTATGGAATGTCGGAAACCAAATTTTAACCAAATAGAATTTGCCTTTGTGGTATTTCTATAGTCTCTAAAGTGTAGTTTGATGCACTAAGGTTTGAATGTATTACCAAATCGCGATATCTGGTATATTTCGATATACTACCAACGTGATACTGTTTGCTAAAGCATAATTTGATATGTTATTGATTACTAAATGAAGGATCGTTGAATCGATCAAAACGAGACAATCGGAAGAGTTCTAGACCAAATCAGAGGCGGAATTCATTGATTTGATCTTCATTCAGCTTGATATGCACTTAGAAGTAGATTAAATGTCGTTTGTATTGATTTCAGAACGTTTTACAAGCTTGGCGACACTTCGGCAGAGCTTCGCTACCGGAATCAGATCGTTACAAATGAAGAACCAAGACCTAGTATTTATAGGGAGAACCAGGTCGCACCAAACATGTTCATACGGACTGGACCACTTCGCAAGACCTGGTGCCAGGTCGCACGAACTTCCCAGTTCGCACGAACTGATCAATTCTGACCTGTTTCCCGTTTTTCTCGTTTTACGAGTCCTGGTCTATCTAATCTATTACAAGACTCGATACAAGACGAAGTCGATAGACATATGCACCAACAAACTCCCCCTTGGATGTTGACGAGTCTTCAGTGCGAGTCTTCAGTATGTCGAGTCTTCAGTCTTGATCAGTCTTCTCGCTCTCTCTAAAGAATCTTTCTCTGTAAGCATCCTCATCAATCTCTATCTTCTTCTATCTCTTCTCTTATTTTCCTAGAATCGCAACCTGACTCTTCAAATTCTCTTGATCAGATCTCTTGATTCTTTAAGATCATCAGTATCAGCAGCTTCTATCTCGAGCAATGTTCCAGAATCTGACACTGGCTCTTTTAAACATCAAACTCCCCTTTGCTAACAGACTCCCCCTTAAGTTGTTCCGGGATCGTAATCTGTCATAGTACTCGTTCTAAGATCGTATCCTGGCTCAAACTCTGCTCAGGCTTAGACACGGGGATCTGCACAATTCTCTACCCAAAAATAAATTTTTATTTATAACAATTTTAATCTCTGCTTACCACTTGTAATCGAAACATTCAAATTTGATTTCAAATTAATGAACCATTTAATCATTTCAAAATCATTTCTTATTCCAAACAAACTCTCCCAACCCATTGTCCATCATGTTTAGCACTCGAAATTTTGAAAATCAGCTTTTCAACATCGGTTGTCGAAAATAAGATGAA
The DNA here is from genome assembly GCA_030545235.1 of Helianthus tuberosus. Classification (NCBI taxonomy): domain Eukaryota; kingdom Viridiplantae; phylum Streptophyta; class Magnoliopsida; order Asterales; family Asteraceae; genus Helianthus; species Helianthus tuberosus. The sequence goes on from JARYGA010002852.1 coordinate 24,042, forward strand.
ATAAAATCTTTTTGATTTTTCAAAATTTTATGCTAAAACACATTCTTTTTGGATTTTTCTTTAATGAAAAACAGTAAAGAAATATTTATAGACGATATTTTTTTGTGAGTTTGTGTAAGAGGATCATATCAGTTTTTGACAAATCACTAGCACCATTGAGCTTTAAACACTTTAAGTTCTAAACGATTCACGTAGATTGTTAGTATACTGATCCACTTAAATTTTCACACAAAGTTCAATTGTTTCGAGATACGAGATTAATGTTTTAATGGACTTAACTTATTCGCGTGTCCCACCTCAAAATATACTCCCGTATCCAGACTCCTATACTCAGTCTTACAGGTGAATGTACACTAATGATATCTGTAAACGGGTAAATGCGAGGCCATGAGAGCTCAGGCTAGAACTTCCGTTCAATCAGAGAGATGATGGCTCGTCTTTCGGTGTGTCCCGTTTGGGGATCTTTTCTTCAACAGCACATGATTAGCATTTTTCAATGTTTCATCATTTTTTATGCTGAGGGTGAGCTTTAATGATTAAAGCATTGCAGAGTATTATACGAGGACTAGGCTATTGCTCCCGCAAAATCAGAAGTCCTGGTATAATACCCTAGATATCATCACGCACAAAGACCTAGTATGTCAGAAATAGAAAGCCCTTCAAACAAGATTTCAGGGGTTACCTATATATCCGAGAGATGTTCCCCACGAAATAAGTAAGTATTTGATATTTAGGTTTATATCTCGAAAACAATCTACTAAGCGTGTAAAAACCTACTGGCATATCATCAGTGAGACCGTTTATCACATTTAAACTTTCCAATTCTTTAGCGTACTGTGATTGTCTACTGATGTACTATCATTTCTTCTTTTTCACAACAAAACTCATTTTGATTTTACAATGTTTTTTATTTTTGGATTTTATCATGTTTTTGGATTTTTCAAATTTTCAAAATTTCTAAATTTTTTACTCCCCCTAAAATCAAAAAATAAGTTTTAATTTTTTTTATTTTCAAGGAAAATTTGAAAATGTAAACAATCAACTATACAAATTAAAATGACAAACTGATGTGAATTGCTTCAATTCGCCATCCACTTGGCATAAACAATCATAACTCCCCCTGACAACAAACTATTTTCCTATTATGATTTCAAAACAATTAAGTTTGTTTTAATCAAAATGGTTTTTCCGGAAAATTAGTTTTGTTGATTTCACACACCACTTGTAGGATCGGGGATTAATTCATCACATTGCTTTTCAACCACTTGTAAAAATCTAACACTTGTAGGTTTTTTCACACAAACATTTTTCAAGAATGATGCCGATTCATGCTCCATGATTACCAACTTGGGAGCTCCGGCAAGTCAGGATTTTTAAGCAAAGAATACAGACACCCAAGCCTGGCCAGCTTTGGGTGTAACCTGTTCAATTTCACTTGGTCTTTGAACATTCCTTTTTGCTTCATAAAATTCTTTTACCCCTTTTTCCTTTCCATCGACCATCTTACCAAAGATATGTTTCACTTTGCCATTGAAAGCCTTTTCGACATCGAATTCTTTCTTTTCAGAATAGAATTGATTCGAAATTTCCACTTTACCAATTTTTTGTTTAAAATTTTCAGTCCGCAATGGTGGAAAGTTGACATCATCCATTGGCGGAACTGAATTTTCTCTTTTTAGTTCAACTGGTGGCTCCTCTGACTTTGACGAGTCAGATTCATCACCAAATTTAACATCTGATTTCTTAGCAACCCACGTTTGGTTGTTAAGATTTACTCTTCTTTTGTAAAAACGTTTTGAACTCTCACCAACTTCAAATGTAGAATTTTTAAACACTTTGAATTTCTCAGTTGGTGGTTCAGTTTCATCAACAATTTTTTCTTTAAGTTTAGAAAGAACTTCCTGTTTTATGTTGGTTGCCATTGGACAGTTCCAGGCGATGTGACCAACTTTTTTTGCATTTATAGCAAGTTCTTGTTTCCTTTTTGGTTCCAAACACATTCTTCTCAAACTTTTGTTTTTCAGCAAGAAACTCCTTGTTCGATTGTTTCCAGAAAGCTTTTTCCTTTTCTTCCTCTGAAGAAGCACCTGAAACAAATAAAGTTTTTGATTTAAAATCTTTAATATTTTGATTATTTTCAACATCAAAATCCAACCCCTTTTTTTGAAATTGCTTTTATAATTCGGTTTCTTTTGATGACCTGGACCGAAACCTTTCTTCTTGTTTAAACGTTGTTGAACTCTAGAAGTATATTTAGGTTTTGAAAATCCCATTTTATCTTTTATTTCTGAAAACTTTATTTTTATCAATTTAAAAATTGTTTTAATATTTTCAATTTTCACATTTTTAATTGGAAATTCCTCATCAAAATATAATTTGTCTGAACCATTCAAAGTATATGCCACTTTGATTGGTTCATCATTAAAATTATTTTTTGATAACATGAATTCTTTATTGTAAACCCTTTTGACCGATGATTTCGAACTGTCAACTGATGAACTTGAACTCTCAGATTCAGACTTTGACTCTGACTCTGACTCCTCATCCTTATCCAACACCTGATCGACCACTTTCTTTATTAACTCAGGCTCATGATCATTGTCAGACGATGTAAATGTGACATCAATGTTGTCTGGTAACTCATCAGTTGTTTCAGACTTTAACTTTATATTGACTGCCTTTTTGAGTTGTTCCGAATTTGGTTTTCTGGGAGAATAACCTTCCCAGATCGGAGGCGGACACTTGTTATAATTTGCACTTTGTTTCTTACCAGTATCTGTATCTTCCGACTTCTTATCTTGAAAAGCTTCAAAACCTGCTACTGTCGGATAGATTCTATCAATCAAGTAATCAAAACTTGAGTAACTCATTAGCAATCGTCTGATTCTTTCATTTTCAATCTTTTCAGTCTCCAATTCTTGCTTCAACTTTGCACACTCTTCAATATAGTGATTGATGGCCTTCTGCTTAGACATCATTGTTGCATTCATCATTGTCAAAGCATCTTCCCTTTCTGAATTTGTCTTTTCCAACTGATTTACTGTTCTGTTCAACACATCATAAGATTCTTTCATGTACTTAACATCAAACAACAATTTTTCTTTCATCTCGTCTAGCTCACTATACTTCTTATCTTTCTCTTCACAATGTTTGCATGGTTCCAAACATTTCAGACAAGGTTTCGTGACCTCTACAATCTTTTCAATCACTTTAGCTTCTTCACTCTGTTCATCTTTCTATTCCTGAGCAATATTTTCACATTTTACCTCTTTCTTTTCTTTTGCTGCTCGTCTCTCCTTTAGCTTCTCCAATTTATCTGCAAAATAAAATTTGAAACTTTCAGGAGATAGATAAGTTTTACCAATGTTTATTTGTTTAATTTCTTCATCATCATCACTGTTATCAATTGATGATTGATCAAAGACTGGTGTCTTTTCTAAACTATCTTCTGAAGTAACAGACTCTTCATCTTGATTTTTCTGATCATCTGCAAACACATCCATCCATTCTTTCATCAACTCTGGCTCTTGAATGATCTATGCAATGAATGCTCTAAACTTCCAGTTATTTTCAGCCGGAATATATTTGTCCCAGCTAAAACCCTCTGGCAATCTTTCATCTTCTTGATCTGGAGGCATAGTAATACAAGCTTTCTTCTTTCCATCTTCAATAGCACGATATGATAACGGTTGTTGAGCTACCTGGTGATATATTGCTTTCCGATAATATTCATTGTTCCCGAAAGGATTCTGAGCTACACCTGCTTCTCGGTTGGTACATTCCCTCTTGAAATGTCCTTTTTCCCTGCACCGAAAACAAGTAACTTTAGACTTATCAAAACCTAAAGTAGAAACATTAGCATCACGAAAGTCATCTCTTCCGGTAATCTGCTTAAATTTCTCAGCTCTTCTCAACACGCTCGCTAAACACCACTTAATATCCATTAGCTCCAATTCCTCAGCATCAATCTGATCGTAATCCTATTTTGTCAACATAGGATTTCCGATTCTTCCCGCAACCAAACTCTCATATGATTCTAACACGGTAACTAGTAACGCCATATGACCTTTAGCGACTTCTTCAGAGAAATTCTGATCGTTCTGAAGATGCAACGCGATGTTGCATTGTAGCACATCTGTCACACCCTGTCTTTTGCGGAAGCGTATGATGTGTGACTAGCTTGTTATCATTGCATTCAATCGTAATAAACAACTACATGATTAAAACGATGTTCATCCATTCATGAAAATTTGAGTATTACAAACACTTGTTATTTAAGTTTTCAAAACATGACCTTTGACAAGGTTACAATTCAACAAAAGTGGATGACATCTAAACTTGTAGTCTACTTCTAGTTACGACACTTGCGCCCAAGATCCATCCTGTCACCTGAAATACATGTAATTTTGGAAAACATCAACATAAAGTTGAGCGAGTTCATGCGTTTTTGTATTTCACGTTTTTATACTTTGTATGAAAACATAGTATGTGTCATGTATAATTCAAGTCTTTCTTGAGTACCCCACGTACTCAAGTATAATTCCCGTTTTCTTGAGTACCCCACGTACTCAAGTATCATTCAAGTTTTCTTGTGTACCCCACGTTTTAAATGATTGTTTATACAAGGACATTAAGGCACGTGAGGACATAGGGAGCATTAGTATATTCTCCTTCAAGGCATGTGAGGACATAGGGAGCATTAGTATTTTCTCCCTCAAGGCATGTGAGGACATAGGGAGCATTAGTATTTTCTCCTTTAACTGTGTCGATTACCCTCGACTGTGTCGATTAACCTCGACTGCGTCGATTTCCCTTGACTGTGTCGATTACCCTCGACTGTGTCGATTACCCTCGACTGTGTCGATTAACCTCGACTGTGTCAATTTCCCTCGACTGGGACACTGAAGCACTCAAGAGGTCACATAAGGACCATGAGTGGGGCTTGGCCGTACCCGTTAGATCTAACCCTCGTCCCTAATTAGGTATTAATGGCATCTCAATATCTAGTTTAAGCTCACATGATCTAGTATTTTCTAGGCTTTTCTTAAAGCTCATCATATGGCACTCACCACGAGTGCTTCTCGTATTCTTTTGTATTCTCAAATCATATTGCACTCGGTACTCGTTCTCACCAAGAGTGCTTCTCGTATTTTTACCATTTGTAAAAATTGTAATATTTGTAACATGTATTTCACCCCCGAGAGTTATAAAACCAAAAATAGTTAGAGAAAAGGGGGAGCATGAACTCACAACTTTGTGTTCCTTGCGTCGTAAACTTCACCGGATTTTGCTCATAGAGCGTCGCGACCTAAACGTGTTTTATTATCGTTAGTCACTAGACTTGTAACGCACAAGTACAAGTCACTATCTTTTATGTATGTATTTTTTGGGTTAAAAATAATTTATATTTTTAACTAAGTGTCTTACTTATATTATTTTCTCAAAAATAGATATAAGTATTTTGTATTTTGCACTTTGCACCCGAATTATGTATTTTGTCTGAATATGTTGTATGTGTATTTGCAAGTCCTAATATACTAGCACGTATTATACATACCACATACGTCTAGCACAAAGTTTAGTAATCAACAAATATATATACTTTTCCTCAGATAACATACTCGACATTTAGACACGCAAATTACAACTTATGTCGTTTCAACTTAAATATCCAAAACTTGACTGTTTTCGAGCATTTTAATAAAATAGTTGTCTTATTCCAAAAATTCCCAAATTTTGACAAAACGTCTTAAACGATCCAAAAATTATTGTGTAAAAATATTGGGGTCCAGTTCATTACCAATATTTTATAAGAATTTATTTTCCGGACTGCAATCAGATTTGTCGTTTTCTGATTGCAGTTTACGAAATAATTCATTAAAAATTCATCGTCAGTCCGATATACGAAATTCCAGTGGGAGTACTACAAATACATCAGTGGTCAACTATGGTATAAATTTCGTGATTAGATTCCACACAGAATACAAGTTATGACAGAAAACAATACACATATTTTCAGCAGAAAAATGCAGCTCAAGCTGCTGTTACGAAATGGCGCTTTAAAAATAGTAAACGAAGTCCAAAAATTACGATTCTGGTGCCATTAGAACCGTATTTCATAGTACATATATCTAGACCTCAGAAAACACATTTTTCGTTTAGTTAAGGACCTGTTACAGTCCGTTAAAGTCAGCTGAAAAGGGCAATCAGCATGCTGTTTTTGGTTTTAAAGGTTTCTAAAACATATATATATGACCACCATCCTTTCTAATATGATTAAAGTCAGATTATAAGTCTGTTACAGCAGATTGTAGTTTGTTTATTTCAGATTTATCATGATTTACACCATTGGTTTCTCTTTATCTACTTTGTTCATCATATATTCCAAGACTTTGTTTAAGTTCTTTAAACTTTCTCATCATTCGATTACTACACATCTTTAACCACATAAACAACAAGTAAAACACAAGGATCTAAGTGCTTACCACTAGCACAAGGCTAGGGGAGTTCGAGTGAAGAAAACGAGTGGTTAATAGCGAATGGAGAAGGTCCTTCCACTTCCGAGAGCACCGAGCTTCGTTGTTGGACCTCTTACACCTTTGTATGCTCTTGGATTGCTTGAAGATGCTCAAATGATGGTGGTGATGGTGCTATTTGTGGCTGGCCGAAACCAAGGAAAGAAGAAGGAGGAGGTTGTGGAGAAAATGGTGAGGCGAAAATGAGGTTAATGTTCTAGTGGGTTATTCTTATATCTTCCAACATTTGTTTTAACCAATGGGTTCCATGTCCTCTAGAGTACAAGCACATCCATTAAACAAATAAAATAAAATCAAGGGGTGTCCCCCTTGTTTCATGACCGGTTATGGGAGGGGGGTTGGTTAAGTTGAAATGTGATGGAAGGTTAGAGAAGTTAGTTTGATTCCAAATGTCTAGATAGTGATTTCATGTGGGTTGTGAATTATAGCGGGTGTCAGGGTATTCGGGTACCCTAACTAGCTCAGAAAAGCAAAAACAATGTCATTGACAATATTTTTATGTTCCGGGTAAAGTCCGGTCGTTTGGTTGGATACTGATCCGTTAAAGTGCTTAATTACACTTTTTAGTGTCTTTTAAGTACCTTTTTGTATCCTTCTCAATTCCCAACACTTGGGGAAGTGTTCTGGATGATAAATCATCATTTCTGCATAATATTTCAGTGCCATAATGCTGATTATAGCTGAATTATATATAATTTTGTACTTAAAGTGCGTTTCGGGTGCTTTTTAGTGCGTAATTTAGCTTCCGGAATGCCTATATTAAAACCCTTGTATGTACTCTTGCGTTTTAATGCATTCTTGACGTTGGACCTACACCTAGGCTCCAATTCTAATGTCTGACTGCTTTCTGCAGTTCTGTTGACATGATGTGTCTTACCGGTGAGTTTACTAATATTTTTGACGCAACGCTATCATAAAGTAATTCTTGTAGCATATATCATGCATGAATTCACTTGCATGGAATTCAGAAATTTACTTGTCTGGTAAACCAGATCATGCACAGTCATTTAAGCACAAATTACTGTTCATTTCGTGTACGGAATGTACGGAAAAGTGACGGTTGTCACAACATCACCATTACCATTGTTTGAGCTTTGAAACTGATGATTTGAAGTTGAAACATTAGGATTAATGTGACAACCGTCAAAATTGCATGTGTCCGTACAATTAATTAATTTTGATTTATGCTTAATGACTGTGCTTAATTACAACTGATGATTAAACTGCTTTCTGATTACTGTTACACACATACATATGCATCACATTTCATACTGTCAGACCATTTATTACATACAAACTTTAGTGACAAACTTGATGCACAAAGCACAGTTAGCACAGTGAGCGGATAACTCAGAAACATGCTGACAATGCCAGCACATAGACAGACAATATATTGAGGCCCAGTATGAGCCAGAGACAAGGTATTACACCAGTATGGAGTGTAGGGAAGTAAGGACCATAAAACTGCGTCACTAGGTGATAGTTTAGGTGCCGGAAAGTGCCTAAAACCCACTTAAGATGCAAAATTCTGCATCTATTAACAAAATTCAGCATTTAAATATGCTATTCACTTGCAAAAATATGGCAAAATGGTCCTGTATGCTTTCCTAAGTGTCGGGAATTAAAAGGGTCCCTAAAAGTTACATAAAGGACACCTTACGGAATAACTTAGCACTTTAACGGAACGGTATCCAACCGAACAACCGGACATTACCCGGAACACCAAAATAATGCTAGAAGCATTGTTTTTATTTTTCTGAACTAGTTATGGGTCCCAAACATCATAACACACTATATAACATTATAACAACTAAACACCTAACTAGTTCACTTGAAAACTCACCATTAAATCCTAACTAAACCATTTAACCTACCATTACATCCCAACTAAAGACCCCCCCCCCCCCACTTACGGTTACCAACAAAGGGCCCACCCCTTGATTTTCCTTTCATTGTTTATTAGATTTGTCTACTTCTTTTGAAACATTAGGACCAATAGATTATAAAATGTTGGAAGCTAGTTCTATAAAACCCAAGGATAACCATCTTCTTTCATTACACCCTCTTCACAACTCCATTACTTCCTCCCCTCCTTCTAGCTTACGGCCCAAACACACCCACATACCACATCCATCTTCAATCAATTCCAATACAATCTAAGGTGATTTGGAGGCATAAGAAGCATATCTAAGAAGGTGGGAGGCATTGGAACTTGAAGGACCTTCACCGTTTGCTTTTATCCACTTGTTTTCTCCTCTTGATCATCCCTAGCCTTGAGCTAGTGGTAAGAGTCTTGATCCATCCATTTTAATTCTATTTTAAGTGGTTAAAATATGTTACATAATGATAATCTTGAAGAACATGGAGAATCATAAGAAAGAAACTTAAACATAAGGCTTTACATAAAGATCATGAGATGAAATATGATGATAAATCTGAGTAAATGAACTATAACCTGCTGTAAATGACTTATGACCTGTTGTTCATCGTTAATAGAATGAGTGATAATCGTATGTGTACATTTTAGTGGCGTTTAGACCATAAAAAGCATGCTGATTTGCATTTCCAGCCAACTTCAACTGGCTGTAAACGGATCATTATAAATCGAAAAAGTGATTTTATGAAGTCTAAATTATGTATTTTCGAAAAACGAAGCAAATGGCATTGGAAACATATTTTTTTGAGGTCGTTTGCTATTTTTAAAGACCCGTGTTGTAACAGCATCTAAAGCTGAGTTTTTACTGCAGTAAATGGGTGATATGTTTTTAGTCATAACTTTAAATCTGTGTTGAATCAGCTCCTGAAATTCGTACTGTAGATGACCGCTGATGTCGTAGTAATTCTCCCACTGGAATTTCGTCAATCGGACTTGCGATAAATTTTAGATGAATTATTTCGTAGACTGCAGTCAGAAAGTGACACATCTGATTGCAGTCTGGTAAATAAATTTTTATAAAATATTGGTAATGAACTGGACCCCGATATTTTTACAGAATAATATTTGGATCGTATAAGATATTATGTAAAAATTTGGGAATTTTTGGAGTAAGTTAACTATTTTATTAAAATGCCCGAAAACAGCCCAGTTTTGTATATTAAAACTGAAATGACATAACTAGTATTTTGCATGTCTAAATGTCGGGTTGGTTATTTGAGAACGATCTAACGTGTTATATGTTAAAGAAAATGATATGCTACTTAGCATGGGCACCTCCATTTACAAAGGAGACTATGGCGAAATTTTCTGAAAATCCTAACACTTAGAAAATATTTTTCTAAACAAGTGTTACAAGTATAGTTTATAACTTGTGTTTCAAATATAAACTTCGCCATAAATTTTGTTACGAAATACAAAGTATCGGAGGTTGGTTTTCGCAAATAAAAATGGGTAAATATATATTTAGAATATATATTTTATACTGAGACACTTGTGTGATTATTTGTATATTTTGTGAACTAGTTATATTATTTTAGGATAAAATAATATAACTTACAAAATACCATGGAAAATTACAACTCCACAATAATACCAAAAATTGCAAGGAATAAAATATTTAAGTTACACATGTAATATTGTGAAACCGAACAAGAAAACGTAACTTATGAAATATTCCGGGATATACCATTACACTATATTTTTGGTAAATATTATTTTGGGAATGAAAGAAGTGAAAATATGATTTTGTAAATATTACCAAGTATATCATATTTTGACAACGAGAAAATATATTATTTTTGGGAGATAAAAATATATTTTCCTAGTATATTTAGAAGATATATAATTTTTGAGAAAAATATATATATTCTGGGACAATACATGATTGAAAAAAATAAGTTTATATATATTTAAGTGAGACTTGAAATATATGGTTTTGGAAATATACATTGGGAATATATTAACATATTTTTATTTGGAACAATACACCGAAATACGACGCCATTACTTGGCAAGATATACAAATACAAATACGAAAATACATGTATGAGATACCCCCATCCTTGGGAAGGAAAATACGAAGTTAAAATACTTGAGAAGTTGGAATATGAAATATTGTTTAGCAATTAATCCAAACGCTAACTAGTGATTATAACTTGGAATAATGTCAAGAAATCGTAACTCAAAAACATAAATACTAAGACAAGGGACGACACGTTCGTCTAATAGACGTTAGACCATTGTAGGTAGTCGTGTTGGCCGCGGAGATTTGGGTTACAAGTACGAAGACGCAATACTGTGAGTTCATGTCCCCCTTTTCTCTTAACTATTTTCAGTTTTTATACTTCGGGGGTGGAATACATGTTACAATAATTACAGACACTTTTATACATGGTATGGTTAGCCTAAGGAGGGTATACTACTTAGATCACGTGAGTGGGTAGGTGGTACTTGGGGCCATTAATCCTCGTTGTAGGACCGAGAGTCATAAGTGATAGATCTATTCGGGTGTAGCGAGCCCCACTCCTGAGTCCGCTGAGTGGACCATGAGGTGACTATGAGCCCGACGCCAAAATCCGCTAGGTTTGAGTCTTCCTGCATCACTTCACACATATCATTGGCTTTGCAACCCAATGGTGATCTCTTTTTCCTTAATTGCTACATACCAGGGACTTTCATACATACAGACACACTACAAAGGTTTATACATACTCACTTACACATGAACTCGCTCAACTTTTGTTGATTTTTCAAATTACATGTATTTCAGGGAATTAGTAAATGGATCTGGCGGGCGTTGGAGTTTTTAAGCTGCGTTGTGAATAAAGATGTCATCCAAGTCATTAGGGCTTAGGAGACGTATCTTAATCCTGGACGAGATACGTGGTCCTAAACTCGGGTTTGTTTTAAAATCTTTTGTTGAGTCTTTTTGAACTCCTTAAAACATGTTATGGTTTGTAACTTGATTTTGGTATCGACATTTCAGACAATTATGTTGTACTACTTTTAAACTTAAATTAATGGATGTACATCTACTGGTTTTATCATATAGTGTTGTTATGATTGTATGCAATGGTATTAAGAAGTCACACCAATTAAACCCACGCTTCCGCAAAAGCCAGGGTGTGACAGCTTGGTATCAGAGCCTCGATCATAGCGAACTAGGATTCTTTCTCGAGTCTAGACTATGATCATCAGGGCTCTCACGAAAAATTTTCAAACATTTTTACATTGCATACACCAAACGTCCAGATCCAGGAAACAAACATTTTTACAAACAGAAAGGCACAAATACACATTTCAAAATTTACGTTTATAATTCAGTCTTAGAGGCTGAGGGAGGATCAGTCTTAGAGGCTGAGGGAAGATCAGTCTTAGAGGCTGAGGGAGGATTAGTCTTATAGACTGGGGGAAATTTAGTCTTAGAGGCTGGGAGGTTGGTCTTAGAGACCAGGGATTTAGTCTTAGAGACTGGGAGGAAGGTCTTAGAGACCAGGGATTTAGTCTTAGAGACTGGGAGGATGGTCTTAGAGACCAGGGATTTAGTCTTAGAGGCTGAGAAATTGGTCTTAGAGACCAGGGAGTTGGTCTTAGAGACCAGGGAGTTAGTCTGAGAGACCAGGGAGTTAGTCTGAGAGACCAGGTAGTTAGTCTGAGAGACCAGGGAGTTAGTCTAAGAGACCAGGGAGTTAGTCTGAGAGACTAGGGAGTTTAGTCTGAGAGACTGGGTGGGATAGTCTGGGGAAGAGAGGCTGAGGGAGGATTAGTCTTATAGAGTGGGGGAAATTTAGTCTTAGAGGCTGGGAGGTTGGTCTTAGAGACCAGGGATTTAGTCTTAGAGACTGGGAGGATGGTCTTAGAGACCAGGGATTTAGTCTTAGAGACTGGGAGGATGGTCTTAGAGACCAGGGATTTAGTCTTAGAGGCTGAGAAATTGGTCTTAGAGACCAGGGAGTTGGTCTTAGAGACCAGGGAGTTAGTCTGAGAGACCAGGGAGTTAGTCTGAGAGACCAGGGAGTTAGTCTGAGAGACTAGGGAGTTTATTCTGAGAGACTGGGTGGGATAGTCTGGGGAAGACTAGGATGATTACATGCTTACATTGTCATTACTTACACGCTTAATTGTTGATTATTGATGTACGTGCATATGTGGTGAGTATTTGCATACACTAATTGTTAATAATTACTGTGGATATACATGCTATGACTATTATGTGTCGGCACACATGTCACACTATTTAGAAGGCGAGTTATCAGACATTGATAACCCTACGGCCACCGCCACAGATAATGAGACTGCATCTGCGTCAGAGATATTTACGTCAGACACTGAGGGTGATCCTGATATGCTGACCAAGGACGAGGACGACTTCCAACAGTCCGCGCTACCAGATTTTGGTGATACTTTACCTTTGCGGGTGGTTTCTCTGACAAGAATCCTTCTGTCACTCTTATTTCAGTCCATGACCACTTCGTCACTGGTCATCTCGATGATGAGCACACCATGGCTCCGATCCTCGACAATGCGCCTCCTGTGGACATTCCTTCCGAAGGTTGGCTACTCGACGAACAATTGATGATGACGTTGACATGTTTATTGATGGTCCTCCTACTGACGCCCATGATAATAGAAAGTTAGACGAGAACATTATTACACATTTCACTTCTGAGACCCCTGTTATCAAGCTATCCTCTGATTTTGGTGTATACACTTGATTTCATAATCCTTTGAGTCTATGATATCTGCAGCCTTACAAACGGTCGGATTACAGCTTGCTACTACTGATTCAAACGACGACGCTGCTATAACTACTGCACTATCACCTACTTGAGGTACCACACCTTTACACGACCCAGAGCCAGCTCCTGTCCCTTTTGGGTCAGCTTGATGTTGCAACTGCTGGTCCTACACCCTTGCCTGATTATGACCTTGTTTTCTTTTGGCTTACCAGGCATTGCACCCCTTATATCTGACCCAGTACCTGCACCTGACGATCTCCTTATTGGTTGAGACGTTTGTTTTTGCACCCGCAACCGATGATGTTGCTCATTTTCTCCTATGGAGACCGACGTCCAGTGCACCAACATGCCTATCGCTTTCTTTTAGGACATACCCGCACCCCGAAGAGGTACTCCAGGTCGACACTCGCATGACGATCCTTTAGCTACAGCAGCACTTTTCCCCGATCTCACAAGCCACACCGTTGATACTTTCACCTCTACACCGCTGGACGAGCCATTTCGGTGGTTCCTATCGTACACTATGCTGATATTAGACCCTTACCATCCCTCATATTACGGAGGCTACACACAGAATGAGTTACTCCTACAACATCAGCTACAGTCTGGGGATACGAGTCGCAGAGTTTTGAAGCTGAGCTGACACCACGTTCTCCACACTGTCTATTGTCAGTATACTTTGATCCCCCACATTCATCAAGATTCCTTTTGATGCTCTCACCTGCTGCTATTACACCTCTCCCAGGTTTTGATGCTCGTTTCTTTACTGCCGAGCGGCAGATCAGCTAATTGTTTCGACGTATATACAAGCTCGAGGAGGAGTTCACGCATGTTAACAGTTTACCTTTCTTTCCTCCTCCACCTCAGTCACCAGTATAGTTGATTTCTGGATTATGCGGATTGCATTACATTTAGGTAAAGACACTAATGATAAGTTGGGATTGTGGAGACTTTTGAAGACCACGTCTGACTACGTAATTGTGATACACTGATATACTTGTTGGGCAAGGGTAGGGTGACCCTGTGCCCCCTTTCGATGTAATACAGTTTGTTAGACAATGTAATTGTGGTGGGTAAATAATGAAAGCTCAATCACAACATTCTCGTTATATACGTTATTGGAATTACTTGTTTGTGTTATGACATGGGATGTTATGTGTTTACTTGCGATTGATGAATGTTATTACATAACCAACTGGGGTAGCCCAGTTGGCCACCGACACCCACCTCTTCCCAGAGGTACCGGGTTCGAGTCTTGGGAGTGACATATGTCGCCCAGGGTAAGAACTCGGCATGGGGAAGTCACCGCGGAGCTAGCTTGGTCGGGTAGCGGCTCCCGGAGTGAGATCACTCCGGCGGTTGGGAGGACCGTGCACTATCCCCCCCCCCCCAATGAATGTTATTACATACGCGAACTACATACTTATATGCATAAGGACATGACCTAACCAATCTTCTTCTCAGAAGATGTCGACACAAGGGAACGTCGATACCAACAACCCTCTGCCGACAACAGCAGAGTCAGAACTGCAAGGGCGCATCTCGCAGGCCATCGCACAGCTCGAGGCCCTTCGCCCCAAGCGCAGCGGAGGTACCTCAGGAAATAACCCACCCAACGGCTGCACCTACGAGCAGTTCTTGGACCACAAACCTCGAGAATTCGACGGCACTAGGGGTGCCTTAAATTTTGTGCGTTGGGTGGAGAAGACGAATTCTATTTTACGGTTAAGCAAATGTACCCCAGAACATCAGGTCGCGTACGTAGCTGGACTATTTGTAGATGGGGCTCTGTCATGGTGGAACTTTCATGTTCAGGTAATGGGTGAGACTGCTGTGAACGCTTTAACGTGGGACGAACTGAAGGAACTAATGCGCAAAAGATATTGCTCTAGGGCAGAAGTCCAGAAGTTGGAAACTGAATTGTGGAATTTGAAAATGGAAGGTCCAAAGATAGCCGACTATGTGCAGAGATTTGGCGAATTATCACAAGTTGCTTCGCGTTTGGTGGAACCAGAATCTAGGAAGATTGAACGTTTCATCGGGGGATTGGCACCTCAGATCCTAAGCCTGGTAACAACATCTAAGCCTTCTACAATCATCGAAGCAATCGACATAAGCGTGGCGCTCACTGAAGAAGCAATTAGACAAGGAGAATTTTCCACTCCGGAAGAGAAAAATGAGACTCCCGTCGAGTCATCTGGGGATAACAAGAGAAAGCTCGTAAATTTCAAGAAAGTTACTCGGGTGAGTAACGAAAAGAAGGCCAAAAAGGGAAAAGACTACATGGGTATCCCACCTAAGTGCGACAATTGTCTACGTTATCATGTCGGACGATGTAAATATGGAAAATGTGATAACTGTGGTAAGAGGGGGCATACCAAGGAGACTTGTAGGCAAGGTATTGAACGTGGAAATAAAGGCCAAAATGATAGCAAGAATCACGGAGGAAACAACGACAACGATAAAGGCAGGACGAGTGATAAACAAAAACGTGCTCAAGGTTGTCTTAACTGTGGGAGTAAGAAGCATTTCAGAAAATACTGCCCTAAGAAGAATCAGGCACAAGGATGAAAGCTCAGTAGCAGAGCTAGGGGAGCACACCAGGAATCCAAGCATGGATATCGATACGTCCCATATGACTCAACATTATGCATCTGTGCTGCTAGATACTGTTGCAAATTTTAAGCTTCGCATCTCTAGAGTTTGAGAGTATACTTGGTTTAGTAACAAATAAGTTAGATAATCCGCACACGATAGTACTAGCTGATGGAAAGCTAGTGGAAGCCAACGAAATAACTAGAAACGGCAAGATAGAACCCAGAGAGCGTGAGTTTACGCTTGATCTACTGCCAGTTGAAGTGGAAAGCTTCGACAAGGTAATTGGATGGATTGGTTATCAAGTGATCAAGCGGAGTTTGATATCCTCATCCCAATGGCAAATAAAGGAACGATCGTGACTCATGAAGCAGGATACGCCTCTACAAATTACTGAATGCTTGAAGCACAAAAATTGTTGTGTGAAGGATGTATAGTTTTCTTGGCTCATGTCATGGACAAGGGAGCCGAAGAACCAAAACTCGAAGATACCCCTGTGATAAGGAAGTATCCTGAAGTCTTCCCCGAAGACTTACCAAAATTATCTCCTCAACGACTAGTCGAATTTCGCATCAATTTGATTCCAGGCATCGCGCCTGTAGTCGATGCACCTTAGCGACTTACACCTTCGGAAATGCAAGGTTTGTCAGTGTAACCTCAGAAGTTGATAGAGAATGAAGATAACAGACCAAAATTCCCTTTTGGGTAACCCCAATTCTACTCGTCAAGAGGAAGGACGATGATTTTCAAATAAGCATCAACTACCAAGAGCCGAATGAGCTAACCTACAAGAGTCGGTAATTCTTGCTGAGAACTAACAAATTTCTTACTTAACTAACTGTGAGGATCCAACTACTATTATACGACTGATTGATGATCGAGTATCATTAGCTTTGAATTCAGGAATAAGGTATACTGGGAAATTATGGGACAATAATTTGATTTTAGACATACACAAAAATGGTGTTTCCTACACAATGCACAAAACAGAGTTACACAGAATACGAAACCTTGAGGATCTAGAAAACATATGCTTAGGACCTTTGGGAACCCAGGTCCAAGACTCGTTAAAGGTTTTTACCCAGGAACCACACTTGTTAACTCAATCAAACACCATTAACCTGACACATATGCCATTTCAATTAACCAAGCAGAAAGTACTTCGAGTTCTTTTGTTGAAATCCTCACTTTTGCTTCTAGCGAGTAGATGTTTGCATCTCTACTCCCCCTTAATGGTAGTTGCATCGCATTGATTTTCTTCGCTAAGAGCAAACACCCATTTGCTTCGATATCTGGTCATTTCTTCACTTTAGCAGATATTCATTATTTCTTTTCTTGGAAACTTATCTGACATACATGCATCATTTGCTACGCATGTGGTTTCGTTTCAAACAAACACTTCATTGAAATTTAAATATCATTTTGCTAAACCTAATTACTGATTCATGATTCGAGTGACCTACATTATTGTTATTGTGGGCTCTTTTGTTACCAAGTCGACACACTGTCTTGAGACTTCTCTTCTTTCAAGTTACACTCATGGCTTATTTTCGTAACCATGATGAGATTCCTTTGTTGATACATACGTTTATTGCCGGGTTACGCTAAAACCAAGTTCAATTGCTTGAACTTATTCATTTCGCATATTCAGTTTAAGACGTCATATGATGTATTGAGAGCATCATATTCAAATCATTGGCAAAGATTCTTTCGTTTCGAGTCATGGTAGACTTGTCTGGTCTATGATTTCACTAAATCATTTGTTGGTTACGACACCTTGTGGGGATACTTTCACAAAATTGAAACTTGCGCTTATTTGGTTACTCACTTCATACACAGATTTAATTGATTATTTGATAACTTGCCCTAAATCCGTCTTGTTTATCACGATTAAATCGGTCTCAACACAGTTGTGTGTTGAGGCAAAGGTACATAGATTCATTTCATATCACAGTGTACCTCCTAACGATTCATTTATGATCGATCGAATGCCTTGCGGTACTTATTGCTTTCTCACCTTCGATCAAAAGCAGTGGCTCTTTGATGTTCCCTATTCAACCAAAAACTCTATGACGCTATGTAAACCAATCTTCTGGCTTGATTCACTCTTACTTGATTCCCAACACAGTGAACTGGTTCAGTCACCACTATACTTGAATTATGTCGGTACGGCACCTTGTGGTGTCGTTACAAACTTGTAGCTTGTGCTAATCAGGGTCAACCGTTTCACACAAAACTGCATATACTTTCGTTCGACTGGTCATTTAAACATTTCTGATGCAACTACGAATCACGAAAATGATACACCAGATTCGCTTGTATTTCATTCGGTATACCTTCGAAATTTAAGAATGTCAACACACTAAACCTCACCATTCAATTATTCGAGGGTTGACATATCATTTTACTAGTACGTTTGAGTTGTTGATTTTGAATTCATATAGCAGATGCTATGGTTTGTGAAAACTCGCCTGCATATTGTGATCGATCGTTTGAGGATCTTATCAGTCAAAACTCCTTTTTTGTGGAACCCCTGATAACAGGATATCCTAGACTATGCGTCAATTACGTCTTGTACCTTTGACATCAAATGCTAAAAGCACATACCTTTTAACCATAGGGTTCGAGTTGATATATATTCTTGGACTCAGCTGATGTAAGTAAGGTTTGATTCGGTTTGATGATTATCTACCTCGGTATTATTCATATACATACACGTGTGACGTAACCATAAGAGGTTAAGGTAGTACAAATTTCGAGGACGAATTTTTCTTAACGGGGGGAGAATGTGACAACCGTCAAAATTGCATGTGTCCGTACAATTAATTAATTTTGATTTATGCTTAATGACTGTGCTTAATTACAACTGATGATTAAACTGCTTTCTGATTACTGTTACACACATACATGTGCATCACATTTCATACTATCACACCATTTATTACATACAAACTTTAGTGACAAACTTGATGCACAAAGTACAGTTAGCACAGTGAGCGGATAACTCAGAAACATGCTGACAATGCCAGCACATAGACAGACAATATATCGAGGCACAGTATGAGCCAGAGACAAGGTATTACACCAGTATGGAGTGTAGGGAAGTAAGGACCATAAAACTGCGTCACTGGGTGATAGTTTAGGTGCCGGAAAGTGCCTAAAACCCAGTTAAGATGCAAAATTCTGCATCTATTAACAAAATTCTGCATTTAAATATGCTAGTCACTTGCAAAAATATGGCAAAATGGTCCTGTATGCTTTCCTAAGTGTCGCGTATTAAAAGGGTCCCTAAAAGTTACATAAAGGACACCTTACGGAATAACTTAGCACTTTAACGGAACAGTATCCAACCGAACAACCGGACATTACCCGGAACACCAAAATAATGCTAGAAGCATTGTTTTTATTTTTCTGAACTAGTTATGGGTCCCAAACATCATAACACACTATATAACATTATAACAACTAAACACCTAACTAGTTCACTTGAAAACTCACCATTAAATCCTAACTAAACCATTTAACCTACCATTACATCCCAACTAAAGACCCCCCCCCCCCCACTTACGGTTACCAACAAAGGGCCCACCCCTTGATTTTCCTTTCATTGTTTATTAGATTTGTCTACTTCTTTTGAAACATTAGGACCAATAGATTATAAAATGTTGGAAGCTAGTTCTATAAAACCCAAGGATAACCATCTTCTTTCATTACACCTTCTTCACAACTCCATTACTTCCTCCCCTCCTTCTAGCTTACGGCCCAAACACACCCACATACCACATCCATCTTCAATCAATTCCAATACAATCTAAGGTGATTTGGAGGCATAAGAAGCATATCTAAGAAGGTGGGAGGCATTGGAACTTGAAGGACCTTCACCGTTTGCTTTTATCCACTTGTTTTCTCCTCTTGATCATCCCTAGCCTTGAGCTAGTGGTAAGAGTCTTGATCCATCCATTTTAATTCTATTTTAAGTGGTTAAAAGATGTTACATAATGATAATCTTGAAGAACATGAAGAATCATAAGAAAGAAACTTAACCATAAGGCTTTACATAAAGATCATGAGATGAAATATGATGATAAATCTGAGTAAATGAACTATAACCTGCTGTAAATGACTTATGACCTGTTGTTAATCGTTAATAGAATGAGTGATAATCGTATGTGTACATTTTAGTGGCGTTTAGACCATAAAAAGCATGCTGATTTGCATTTCCAGCCAACTTCAACTGGCTGTAAACGGATCATTATAAATCGAAAAACTGATTTTCTGAAGTCTAAATTATGTATTTTCGAAAAACGAAGCAAATGGCATTGGAATCATATTTTTTTGAGGCCGTTTGCTATTTTTAAAGACCCGTGTTGTAACAGCAGCTAAAGCTGAGTTTTTACTGCAGTAAATGGGTGATATGTTTTTAGTCATAACTTTAAATCTGTGTTGAATCAGCTCCTGAAATTCGTACTGTAGATGACCGCTGATGTCGTAGTAATTCTCCCACTGGAATTTCGTCAATCGGACTTGCGATAAATTTTAGATGAATTATTTCGTAGACTGCAGTCAGAAAGTGACACATCTGATTGCAGTCTGGTAAATAAATTTTTATAAAATATTGGTAATGAACTGGACCCCGATATTTTTACAGAATAATATTTGGATCGTATTAGATATTATGTAAAAATTTGGGAATTTTTGGAGTAAGTTAACTATTTTATTAAAATGCCCGAAAACAGCCCAGTTTTGTATATTAAAACTGAAATGACATAACTAGTATTTTGCATGTCTAAATGTCGGGTTGGTTATTTGAGAACGATCTAACGTGTTATATGTTAAAGAAAATGATATGCTACTTAGCATGGGCACCTCCATTTACAAAGGAGACTATGGCGAAATTTTCTGAAAATCCTAACACTTAGAAAATATTTTTCTAAACAAGTGTTACAAGTATAGTTTATAACTTGTGTTTCAAATATAAACTTCGCCATAAATTTTGTTACGAAATACAAAGTATCGGAGGTTGGTTTTCGCAAATAAAAATGGGTAAATATATATTTAGAATATATATTTTATACTGAGACACTTGTGTGATTATTTGTATATTTTGTAAACTAGTTATATTATTTTAGGATAAAATAATATAACTTACAAAATACCATGGAAAATTACAACTCCACAATAATACCAAAAATTGCAAGGAATAAAATATTTAAGTTACACACGTAATATTGTGAAACCGAACAAGAAAACGTAACTTATGAAATATTCCGGGATATACCATTACACTATATTTTTGGTAAATATTATTTTGGGAATGAAAGAAGTGAAAATATGATTTCGTAAATATTACCAAGTATATCATATTTTGACAACGAGAAAATATATTATTTTTGGGAGATAAAAATATATTTTCCTAGTATATTTAGAAGATATATAATTTTTGAGAAAAATATATATATTCTGGGACAATACATGATTGAACAAAATAAGTTTATATATATTTAAGTGAGACTTGAAATATATGGTTTTGGAAATATACATTGGGAATATATTAACATATTTTTTATTTGGAACAATACACCGAAATACGACGCCATTACTTGGCAAGATATACAAATACAAATACGAAAATACATGTATGAGATACCCCCATCCTTGGGAAGGAAAATACGAAGTTAAAATACTTGAGAAGTAGGAATATGAAATATTGTTTAGCAATTAATCCAAACGCTAACTAGTGATTATAACTTGGAATAATGTCAAGAAATCGTAACTCAAAAACATAAATACTAAGACAAGGCACGACCCGTTCGTCTAATAGACGTTAGACCATCGTAGGTAGTCGTGTTGGCCGCGGAGATTTGGGTTACAAGTACGAAGACGCAATACTGTGAGTTCATGTCCCCCTTTTCTCTTAACTGTTTTCAGTTTTTATTCTTCGGGGGTGGAATACATGGTACAATAATTACAGACACTTTTATACATGGTATGGTTAGCTTAAGGAGGGTATACTACTTAGATCATGTGAGTGGGTAGGTGGTACTTGGGGCCATTAATCCTCGTTGTAGGACCGAGGGTCATAAGTGATAGATCTATTCGGGTGTAGCGAGCCCCACTCCTGAGTCCGCTGAGTGGACCATGAGGTGACTATGAGCCCGACGCCAAAATCCGCTAGGTTTGAGTCTTCCTGCATCACTTCACACATATCATTGGCTTTGCAACCCAATGGTGATCTCTTTTTCCTTAATTGCTACATACCAGGGACTTTCATACATACAGACACACTACAAAGGTTTATACATACTCACTTACACATGAACTCGCTCAACTTTTGTTGATTTTTCAAATTACATGTATTTCAGGGAATTAGTAAATGGATCTGGCGGGCGTTGGAGTTTTTAAGCTGCGTTGTGAATAAAGATGCCATCCAAGTCATTAGGGCTTAGGAGACGTATCTTAATCCTGGATGAGATACGTGGTCCTAAACTCGGGTTTGTTTTAAAATCTTTTGTTGAGTCTTTTTGAACTCCTTAAAACATGTTATGGTTTGTATCTTGAATTTGGTATCGACATTTCAGACAATTATGTTGTGCTACTTTTAAACTTCAATTAATGGATGTACATCTACTGGTTTTATCATATAGTGTTGTTATGATCGTATGCAATGGTATTAAGAAGTCACACCAATTAAACCCACGCTTCCGCAAAAGCCAGGGTGTGACAATTAACACTCGGATATGAAGAAAATCCACTGTTGTTGATTGAACTTTGACTGAGTGATCCGGATGAGTTTTCTGCGCTGAAAGCGGTTTGGATCTTCGGACTTGCTTCAACATTTTGAACATTACCTTTGAAATACAACTTGATATCTTGTTGACCACTTGAATTATTCATTTTAGCAATCTTTTGTTGTTCAAGATCTTGTCCTTCAAGTTTTTCAATGAACTGAGCAATTGTCAATCTATCATACTCTCCGGTATTCTTCAAAATCATAAGATATGTACCCCATTCTTTTTGAGGTAACGCATCAGCTAATTTTTCAACCCATTCCTCACGATCTTTAGTGATATCCAACCGACTCATTGAACATACTATATCACAATATCTCTCAATAAGAGTCTTTGTAGTTTCACCCGGCAAACTTGAGAACAATTCAAATTCTTTCTTTAACAATGATTTTTTATTCTTGATCATCTCCGTACTTCCTTCGAATTTTGTATGAAGTGCTTCCCAAGTCGAACGTGCACTATCATCATGTTAAAGTAAAATGAAGATGTCTTCTTTCACAGCTTGTTGAAGTAAACTGATCATCATTTTTTCTGCTTTGTACATTTCTCTCTCTTTTTCCATAAATTCAGAAATATTCTTAACAACTCCCACATATTACGAGGTCGAACATACTTAGTTTTAATACATTCCCAAGACCTTAAATGATTTGCTTGAACCCAATTCTCAAACAGTTCTTGCCAACTATAATATTCTTCAATGCTCATCAGCTTTGGGGGTTTCTGCAACGTTCCCGTTTCATTTTCCATAGTCACACTCTGAGCAACGGTAACAGGAGTACCCGGGGTAGTAGCAAATGCATTATAAAATTCGTTGTCCATGTTTCAGTTTTAAAAGTTCACACAAAACAGACTTTCAAACGAACTGGAGATTTCAAACGATCTGGAGATACTCAACTCGTGCGAACTGATCTAAGTTTCAAGTGAACTGAAGTTCTTAACCCTCCTCATGCGAACTGGTTACTTTCAACGCGTACGAACTGAACCTGTTCCAAACGATCTGGACCAATTCACAAACCGTGTGACCTGATCACTTCAAACCATGCGATCTGATGTTATTTCAAACGAACTGATCAACTCGTGCGACCTGAGTTAATCACACCATACGAACTGACTAAATTTTCACACGAACTAAAAGCTTTTCGAACGATCTGACAAGCTTTTCACGCGGTTTGGTCAATTTTATCAAGTTTTAGGTTGATTTTAGGTCTGATTTTTTCAAGGATTGATTAAAACCGTGTTTTACATGTTATATGTGAAAATCAGATCATTTTATCCGTAAAATCGTTCTGATTTTGATGAAAAAATGTAAAAAGCAAGAAGAAATGAGTAGAAATCAGAAGTTTTTGATGAAATAGAGCTGAAATAGGAAGAACTCTTCCTCCTGAGCTCTGATACCACTTGAAGGATCGTTGAATCGATCAAAACGAGACAATCAGAAGAGTTCTAGACCAAATCAGAGGCAGAATTCATTGATTTGATCTTCATTCAGCTTGATATGCACTTAGAAGTAGATTAAATGTCGTTTGTATTGATTTCAGAACGTTTTACAAGCTTAGCGACACTTCGGTAGAGCTTCGCTACCGGAATCAGATCGTTACAAATGAAGAACCAAGACCTAGTATTTTGTCACACCCCCAAAATCCACCATGCGGAGTATCTCCGCTTGGAGTCGTGACATGACTAGGATCGAGCCACCAATCATATTGAACAACATAATTAAGTAAATAAAACCAAACACAATACGATTGGTGACCAAAAGGAAGTAAACCGATTTTAGGTTAACAGCGGAAGCATAAAACATAAGTTCAAAACATAAGTCCATAGTTCATAAGTTTAAAGTCCAAAACGTAGGTTTAATAAGTTCATGAAGTTTATTCATTAAATACGGGACATATCAGTTCGCATCCCACAACGACCACCTCCATATGCAAGCTACATAGCATCTAATGACCTGCAAAGCATGTAATAACGAGTCAACAACAAAGTTGAGTGAGTTCACGGTTGGTTGTCCATTTTAGAGTTGTTTCCAAAAAAACATAGTTTAATCTCATTCGGCTATCCAGCCGTGGGGGTTACCCCATAGTTCAAAAACGTTTATTAGTTAACCATCCCATGTCCACCTTCCCTGGCTATCCAGCCAGACACTTTGGCCGTGGGGAGCTACCCCAGTATTTTAAACTACCAGACTCGTTTATCATATCGACTACTAACAAAAATCAATTGTGCCCTAGCGTCGGTGTTCTATCACCACCGACGTGCCATAGTCCATTAGTACACACCCGTCCAACTGGCACGGTGTGAGGTTTGTTAAGCCTCGGCGATTAAGTCGATACAAAAAGGGAGGGACTTCGCTGATAGAGTTCTAGTCCAGTAAGTCTAATCCGTCCCAACAGGACTAGGAATTTACATTCCTGAACACGTCTCAAGGACGAGGAATCCCTATTCCTGAACCCATTCCCATTCCCACCGGGAATTACCATGCTTTGTAGAAAAGTGTGAACTCACCTCGGTTTGCTCGGTTAGATTCTCAAATATAGCTAACAGTCAAGGTCGGTCAATCACGTCCTAGTATGATTTACCAGTTAGTCATTAAGTGGCTTACAAATAGAGCACAAAGTTCTTACACGTATCTATCACATAGCACGCATTACTTTAACTGTTTATGCCCGCATATATATATACTTTTCCCATCCATTCCCCACTCATAAGCAAACATACGACAGTGCACGTAACACATATAACATGTTATATCATTCACAGATAACATACTCGACATTTAGACACGCAAATCACAACTTATGTCATTTCCGCATTAATATTCAAAACCGGCTGTTTTTGGACATTTTAATAAAATAGTTAAATTATTCCAAAAATTCCTAAATTTTTACCGAATGTCTTAAACGTTCCAAGTTTTATTGTGTAAAAATATCGGGGTCCGGTTCATTACCAATATTTTTACAAAAATTCATTTTCCGGACTGATCTCAGATTTATATATTTCTGACCACAGTCCACGGAACAATTTATTAAAAATTCATTGTAAGTCCGATTTACGAAATTCCAGTGGGGTAATTACAAATACATCGGTGGTCATCTACAGTACAAGTTTCAGGATCCAACTCTACACAGAACCCGAGTTATGACAGAAAACAAAACATATATTTTCAGCAGAAAAATGCAGCTCTTGTTGCTGTTACGAAATGACGCTTTAAAAATAGTAAACGAAGTCCAAAAATTACGATTCCGGTGCCATTAGAACCATATTTCATAATAACACGTTTTAGAATCAAAATATCAGTTTTTCGTAGCGTTTATGACCTGTTTACAGCCAACTGAAGTTGGCTGTAAAACCGGGACAGATTCTGCTTTCACTCTTTAACTTCCTAGTTCGTGTTCGATTGATTTCCGTTAGCAAGTTTATTAATCACAACAACATTAAACATCAATACTAACCAGCAAAACATCAGATAATCAACAAAAAATCATAACAAAACTAGTTTCAAAAGTTTTACACTAACATTCATTCATTAACCACCATGTTTATTATTTTTAGTGGACTTTTAGTTTTGAACTCTAGTGTTCATGATTTTTATCCGACAAAATTCTTATTAACCACTTTAGACAAGCTTAAGAAGGTGATTAGAATCACTTACTACTAGCTCGTGGCTAGGGAAGAAACTAGACGAAGAACGGCTGGTTAATAGCGATGTGAAGAGGTCCTTGGCAATCCGTAAGCACCAAGCTTCTTTGTATGAGATCCTTCACACTTGTGTAAACTTGGAAATGCAAGATTTTATTTTGAAAGTGGGTGGATGGTTGTGAAAGCTCACGGCAGTAAGCAAAAAGAAAGGAGGGAGGAAAGTTGATTTTTTTTTTTTTTTTTGTTAAGTGGTTTAGTGAATGAAATGGTTAACTTCCTAGACATACTTATAATCCATGCATCCTCATTAACCTTTGGTTAAGATGTCTTCTAGATATAAGACATAAATGAATAAAATATACAAATGTGAAAGGGTTTTTCCCACATGGGAACCGAACTCGTTCAAGGGGAAAGGTTTCATGGTTGATTTTGAATTAAATAGTTAGTGTTAGTTTAATAGTTTAGAGATTTAAATTAGTTATTAGTGGGTAGTAAATTATAACGGGTGTTAGGGTATTCGGGGACCCTAACTGGCTCAGAAAAAGAAAAATAGTGTCAATGACAATATTTTTATGCTCCGGGTTAAGTCCGGTTGTTCGGTTGGATACTGTTCCGTTAAAGTGCTTAATTAATCCGTAAAATGTCTTTTATGTATATTTTTGTAACACTTTTAGTTTCTAACACTTAGGAAATTATAACGGACTATTTAGTGACTTTTCTGCATACTACTAGTATGTTAACAAGCACACGTAAGCATAACACAGATATCAGAAAGCAGTTAAGTAATTCCACACAGTCGTCAAGCACTTTCATTATCAAAAATAAATTGTACGGAATACATGGAATTTTGAGGGTTGTCACATTCTCCCCCTGTTAAGAGAATTTCGTCCCGAAATTTAGCACGTGGTTACTGGGGAAGCTAGTTAAGTTGCGTTGTTTTCCTGATTTTCCTGGGGTGTCACATCATCCCCCCGTTGGTTTGGAATTTCGTCCCGAAATTCTGCAGTAGCTTCAGCCTCAGTAGTGGTTGCATTTTTCTTAAACAGCTGGGGATACTTGAGTTTCATTTGGTCTTCTCGTTCCCAGGTATACTCTGGGCCACGACGAACATTCCAATGAACTCGGACCAGAGGTATCCTGGTATGCTTGAGGATCTTAACATCTCGATCCGTAATCTCTACTGGTTCCTCGACGAATCGCAGCTGGTCGTCGATAGTGAGTTCTTTGAGAGGAACTATGAGGGTCTCATCTGACAGACACTTCTTCAGATTCGACACATGGAAAACATTGTGAACTCCGCTGAGTTCTTCAGGTAGATTCAACCTGTAGGCGACTTTGCCAATTTTCTCGGTGACTTCGAACGGTCCAACATAACGCGGATTGAGTTTGCCTCGTTTGCAAAAGCGGACTACACCTTTCCAAGGTGAGACTTTGAGTAGCACTCGATCCCCAACCTGGAGTTCGAGTGGTTTTCTTCCCTTATCAGCATAGCTTTTCTGACGGTCACGAGCTGCCGCCATTCGCTGTCGTATCTGAGCAATCCTTTCTGTTGTATCTACTATGAGTTCTGGGCCAGTGATTTGACTGTCACCAACTTCTGCCCAACAGAGAGGTGATCGGCATTTACGTCCGTACAATGCCTCGAACGGAGCAGCTTGGATGCTGGTGTGGTAGCTGTTGTTATATGAGAACTCCACTAGCGGGAGGTGTTTTTCCCAGCCATTACCAAAATCGATTACACATGCCCTAAGCATGTCTTCAAGGGTTTGGATGGTGCGTTCAGATTGCCCATCCGTCTGTGGGTGATAAGCGGTGCTCATATCTAAACGTGAGCCAAAAGACTTGTGCATTGCTTGCCACAGTTCAGACGTAAAACGCGCGTCATGATCAGAAATGATGGAGGTTGGCACTCCGTGCCTTGATACCACTTCCTTTAGGTAAATGTCTGCAAGAGTAGAAAACTTGTCGGTTTCCTTGATGGCCAAGAAGTGTGCAGACTTAGTCAATCGATCCACGATCACCCAAATGGTATCATTTCCGCGTTGAGATCTAGGCAGACCAGTAACGAAATCCATGGAAATTTGCTCCCATTTCCATTTCGGGATCTCCGGTTGTTGAAGTAGGCCTGATGGTTTCTGATATTCAGTCTTGACTCTCGCACAAGTCAAGCACTTACTGACGTAGGTTGCTATGTGGGCTTTCATCCCAGGCCACCAATATGTAGTCTTAAGATCGTGGTACATCTTATCCGAACCAGGAAGTACCGAATAACGAGACTTGTGCGCTTCGTCCATCACAAGCTCGCGTTAGTTTCCATAAAGTGGAACCCAGATGCGCCCTGTTACATAGTAAGCGCCGTCTTCCTTTTGTTCTAGCCGCTGCCTCGACCCTCGTAGGGATTCAGCCCTGATGTTCTCTGCTTTCAATGCTTCAACCTGAGCATCACGAATCTGAGCGGGAAGGTTAGACTGGATGGTAAGCTGTAGAGCACGTACACGCCTAGGTATGGTATCCATTCGACTGAGGGCGTCGGCCACAACATTGGCTTTGCCCGGATGATACTTGATTGCGCATTCATAATCGTTCAAGAGCTCAACCCATCGGCGTTGACGCATGTTTAACTCCTTTTGCTTGAAAATATGCTCGAGACTCCTGTGATCGGTGTAAATGGTGCACTTGGTACCGTACAGGTAATGTCTCCATATCTTAAGCGCGAAAAAAACTGCTCCCAATTCCAAGTCGTGTGTAGTGTAGTTCCTTTCGTGAACTTTAAGTTGGCGTGATGCGTAGGCAATGACCTTGTCACGTTGCATCAATACACGACCCAGTCCTTGGATGGAAGCGTCGCAATAAACCACGAAATCATATGTGCCTTCAGGCAATGAGAGGATAGGCGCGCTACAAAGTCTATCCTTTAGGTGTTGAAACGCGGACTCCTGTGCATCACCCCAATGATAGATGACACCCTTCTGAGTCAGTGAAGTGAGAGGTTGCGCAATCTTGGAGAAATCTTTTATAAACCTTCTGTAATATCCGGCCAAACCCAAGAATTGGCGGATTTCTGTTGGTGTGCGGGGTGCAGGCCAGTTCTTGATCGATTCAACCTTAGATGGATCCACATGAATTCCATCCTTGTTTACCACATGGCCTAGAAAGTGGACTTCGCGAAGCCAGAAGTCACATTTCGAAAACTTGGCATACAATTGCTCTTTTCGAAGAAGTTCCAGCATAAGTCGTAGATGCTGCTCGTGTTCCTCCTGACTCTTAGAATAGATCAGGATATCATCGATGAACACAATAACGAACTTATCCAGGTAAGGTTTGCATACCCGGTTCATGAGATCCATGAAGACCGCTGGTGTGTTCGTCAGCCCGAATGGCATAACCAGAAACTCGTAATGGCCGTAGCGAGTTCTGAATGCTGTTTTGGAGACGTCCTCATCTCGGACCCTCAGCTGATGGTATCCCGATCTCAAATCAATCTTGGAGTAATAGCTCGACCCTTGCAACTGGTCGAACAAGTCGTCAATACGTGGAAGAGGATAACGATTCTTCACAGTCACCTTGTTGAGTTCGCGGTAGTCAATACACATTCTGAAAGTACCATCTTTCTTTTTCACAAACAAGACTGGAGCTCCCCAGGGCGAAGAGCTAGGACGTATAAAACCCTTTTCCAAGAGTTCTTGTAGTTGTGTGGACAGTTCTTCAAGTTCTGATGGAGCTAGATGATATGGTGCTCGAGCTACTGGCGCCACTCCAGGAGCTAGCTCGATTTGAAACTCAACTTGGCGATGAGGCGGAAGACCAGGTAATTCCTCAGGAAATACCTCGGGAAAGTCGCGTACAATAGGGATGTCCTCAATTCTCTTCTCTTCCGTTGATGTGTCAGTAACGAGTGCTAGAATGGCAGTGTGGCCCTTTCGCAAACACTTCTGGGCCTTAAGGAAAGAGATGATACCTTCGACAGCACCACTCTTGTCGCCATGAATCATGAGAGGTTCTTCACCAGAATGAGGAATGCGGATGATTTTCTCCTTGCAAACAATCTCCGCTTGATGATGAGATAGCCAATCCATCCCAATAACAACGTCGAAACTACCAAGTGTGATAGGAATAAGATCGATAGAGAAAGTCTGACCAGCTAAGACGAGGTTACAACCTTTAACTATGTGTGTGGCTTCAAGACTTTTACTGTTAGCTAGTTCTACCGTGTGTTTGGTGTTCAGGAGTGTTGGAGTACGCTTAAGCATTTGGCTAACTTTTACGGACACATAACTAGTATCGGCACCTGAATCGAATAAAACAGTAACAAAGAAGTCGTCCAGAAGAAACTTACCCATCACAACGTTGGGATCGTTCCTTGCTTCTCCCTGACCAATCACGAACACACGACCTTGGGCGCCATTTCCATTATTGTTACCTCCATTGTTGCCTCCGTTGTTGTTTCCATTGTGGTTCCCGTTTCTTTGGCTATTGTTCTGGTTTTGGTTCAGCTGGGGGCAGTTCCTCTTAAAGTGGCCTTCAGCGCCACACTGAAAGCATCCTTTATTTCCCTGCTGATGCTGCTGCTGGCGTTGATTGGGTGGGGCTTCCTGTTGCTGCCGGTTCTGATTCGCCGGATGCTGACTCCTGCAGTCCCTTGCCATGTGACCAGGCTTGTTGCATCAATGACAGTTGCCTTTACCACATGGCCCACTGTGGTGCAAGTTACAGCGATTACATTTGGGGTGATTTCCCTTGTATCCACCCTGACCTTGATTCCCAGAAGACTGCTGACTGGGGCTCCTGTACTCATCTGTCTTTCGCTGCTGGGACTGAGCTGAAGTAGAACCTCTGCCTAAATTCCCATCCCATTTTCGCTTGTTGTCGGTAGGTGCATCAGAAGTAGCTGTGGCACTGATACGTTTGGGTAGCCTGTTTTGCTCCACCGCCTGGTCGGTGAGACGATGAGCCAACTTGATAATTTGCTGAATGGTACCCAGGTTGGCTGAAGTTACGTGACTTTGAATCTCTGGTACAAGGCCCTTGAGATACAGCTCAATTCCTTTGATGGGAGGGTCCACCATAGTTGGACACAAGATGGCCAGCTCATTTGACCTCTTAGTATACGCCTCAATCTCAGACCCCGTCATCTTCAGATTGAAAAATTCCACCTCCAGTTTGTGGATGTCATCCCGACTACAGTATTCCTCTTTGATCAGTTCCTTGAAACCGTTCCATGGGGTGGCATTAGCAGCAACCAACCCCAGCAGCTGAACCAGAGCGTTCCACCATGTGAGCGCTACCCCTTCAAGAGTTCCGGTAGCATATTTCACCCTACGGTCTTCGGGGCATTCGCACATCTCGAAAACTGACTCAAGCTTTTCAAACCAGTGAAGAAGGCTGAAGAAACACTAGATAAATGGTCGGAACCGAGATATCTAGGGGGTTTGAATCCGCATAAAAGGGTTGGTTTCCACTTGATTGATTCAGGTCTTGCTGATCTACCTCTCCGATAACTCTGCAAAAAAGAGCACCGTTAGCCTCGCCAAGGGGAGAAGAGGGTTCTCTCCTTGACCCGACTCCGGTGTGAGAATAAGTATTGGTTATGAAGAAGAAGAAGTATTTGAGAAGTGTGTGTAACTTGAATTCATACCTGGGTTTTTTCTCATATTTATAACCGAGAGTCGTTTAGGCGGGCAAACCCGTTAGTGAAAAGAGGACGGAAGATACTAACTCCGTAGGCGGTTACGTTTTCTTTCGTTACTGCTCCTTGATCCGACGTGATAGCACACGGATCGTGGATTAGATCTAAGGCTAGGGATCAGCCACGTGTAAAGTGATTAAGTGGAGATTACTCTCCACTTGCATGCCTTCGTTGTGAATTCGGGGATGAATGAGATAGTGACATGTGTCCAGACGGTTGTAACCGTCTTGGTAGTGCACGATTGTATTTCTTCTAGAAGATTACTGCTGTAATCTGGTGTGACACCTTACTGTGTGGAAACAGGTGAATAGATCCTAAGTCTGGGTAAATAATATCCAAGTCTGGATATTTGAGTGGAAGTATTTATAGGACTTTCATCCTTTGCTACTGGGAGAAAGCGCAAGGATTTATATTTCTCTTGGGCGCGCGACTGTTGACTGTTGTAGGCCTTTTAAGCCTTTTCTTTTTGTGAGACCAGTGCGCGGCCGCGCAAGGCGTAAGGCTGAAAGTTAAGGTTGTGGTATGGTCCCAAGTATTTGTTATGAGGTTTTTTGGGACCTTACCCCTTCAAGTCCCCCCAGTCTAGTGTTGTACTTATGCAAATAAGTGGAGCACTGGACTTGAGAGAAGGAAATGCTTTTGGGCTTGAAAATAAGAAAACTTCTGGATGAAGTTTTATTTTGATCTTTGTAAAGATTTTTTTGAAAATCTTTGACTTTTACTGAGACTGGTATAGTAAATTGAGTGACAACCTGTCATTGTCAGTTGTTTTTACTGTCCGTGTCTTCCACGCGCGCGTGCAAACGCGTGTGTGTTTGATATTTACTTTTTCTGCTGCTTGGAGAACTGTGATACCCGGAAAAGTCGCTGTGACGGTTACCGATGCTATTTATTGCGATAAGTATATATAATGTTTGGGTAACCTCTTTTGTGTAATCATTGTCTTATTGAAAAACTTTCCCCATTTCTTTTTTCTACAAAAAGTTCTATCGTTCTTCTTCTTATGTCAACCGGAGAACCTCAAGAAGATCTTGTTGAAGAAATGTCGACTGAACTCCCACCGTTGAAGTGGCCTAGAGCGTCCTTTGATGGTTTAATTCAGAATCTCAAATTCCCGGAAAACTGGGGTGCTTTGTATCCTGAAGAGGGGCAGACGGCAACGGATGCTCCGGCTGGGTATATTACCCTCTTTTGGGATTTTTTCTGTGACGGTAACTTTCGCTTGCCTGCTACTAGATTTTTTCTTGAAATCCTTGGGTTTTACAAACTTCATATTTCCCAACTTCACCCTATTGGTATGGTTAGGGTTCGGCATTTCGAATTTGTGTGTCGGAAAATGCATGTTGAACCGACCGTTCCCCGATTTAGGGTGTTTCATCAGATGCATTGTACCCAAGGGTTCTATTCGTTCGTTCAGAGGGCTTCTGCAAAGAAGATTCTACTGCAACCCCCAAAATCTTTCCACGATTGGAAGCAAATTTTTTTCTTTATCAAGGCCGGAGTGATTCCGGTGAAGATGGCTTTAAGGGGGAAGGACGATGTTCCGATTGAAACGCTTCAGACCCCTGTTGATGAGAACTGGTACCAAGATCTGAAAGATGTGCCCAATATTGCATTGCCGGAGAAAGCTCTCGTCGGAGCCGGCATGAGTTTGAACTGGAAGATGGAGCGTGATGACAAACCCGTATACACAGAGGATGGTCATAGTAAGTTTGGGGCTCTTCCTTTTTTTTTTTACTTGCTCTCGCTTCGAATGTAGTTGTTTCTTTTTATGTTGTTGCCTTCAAGAAGGAAGGCGGAAGGATGGGTACCATCAAAAAGAAACCTGAAGAGGAGCTTTGGTATCACCGTATTGTAAGGAATTTTGTTCTTCCGCGGGATGCGGATCTATCTGCTCAACCAGCTGCTGGTGCTGGTAAGTTATATCTGTTTTTCTTTTCCTTTTTGCTCTTTGTGGGTAAGTTTTTGCTTTGCGCTTTTGTAGGTGAATTGTTGAATTTGGGCTTAGGCCCTGAAAAGAAGAAACGCGCAACGACTTCTACTTCTGTGCCAAAGAGAAGTGAGGCTGTTAAAGCTCAACCTTTGAAGGCGAAGAACGTTGGAGAGAAGAAAGGTATGCGCCGTTCCTCTGACTCCAGGTGTGATTATGTGGTGGTTTCTGACTCTTTGGAGGGTCTTACTCCTGCAGTAACTATACGAGAACCGAAGCCTGAACCGAGGGATTCTGCTGATATTCCCTCATCCAACCCAAATGAGCCTATCGATTTGGATTCTAGTCCCGAACATTTGGTGCATCGGAAGGCTGGTAAAAGGAAACAACCTAATATTGATGCGGAGGGTCAGCCTCCTAAGAAAGTTCAGAGGAAGAAAATTACCAGAAAAGGGAATCTTGATGCCTTTGTTTCGGAATATGTTCCTGGTAAGTGTCATCTTTCCTTGTTTCCTTTATGCGGACCAAATTCTTACAGATTTTTTATTTTTCCAGAGGTTCCTGTTTCCCCTATTCCCATAGAACTGCAAACTGTAGTAAATGAAAAACTTCCCTCTACCCCTCCGCGCTCTTCTGTTGCTGACCAGTTAGAGCCTACAGAGGTTGCTGGTGATGATGTGGAGAAGACTGTTGAGGCTGAGAAGCCTGTCGGTGTTGATACAGAGGCTGAAAAGGTTGTTGATCCAAGCATGGCGGGTGGTGCTGATAATCCACCAACCCCTGAAGCTGTCGTTCAAGATACAGAATCAACTGAAAAAACTTTTACTCCTTCCCCTAAACCTTCTGACGCCATGCCGGAACGTGTTGAGAAGGTGACAGTTGAGGGGCAAGACTCGTCTGCTGGTATTGGTAAGCATTCTCCAATCCGCCCAGAAGAAACCTTGGGAGATTACTACTACCGAACTTATACGGAGAAAGATGCTGCTGATCCTCATGCCCCTGTTTGGAATTTGAAGAAAGGTGACACTTTCTCAGATTGGCGTGTGTGTCAAGATTGGTTGCAGGGGATTCTTCCGCCTGGAGAGATTAAGTTTCAGGAGAGTCGTCCTTATGAACAAACCTATCAGTCTTATCTTGCAGAAACCGCTTCTCATGTCTCTACCACTCACCGAATAGTGCGCGAGTGGTATAGTATGCATAAGGAACAGGAATCTTTTATGGCATCTCAAAAGAAATTTGCCAAGGATGAGAGACGTCTGGCTCAGTTGATGGCTAAATTAGAAGCTGATCAGGCCAAGTTTGAGACTGAGCGCAAGACTGAGGAATGGTCCGTTGCTGGTTGGAGAAGAAAAGCGGAAGCTGAAGCCGCTCTCCTTTCCGAAGAACGCAAAAATTGGAGAAAGATTTGCGAAAAAGATAATGCTGAGAAAGCAAACCTTCGTAATATTATTAATAACCTCAAGGCTGAGGTTGAAAGATTGAAAAATCAGGATGCGGAGGTAGAAATATTGAAGAAGGAGAAAGTTGATGCAGAAGCTGCGCTGGCAGAGGCACGTTCTCATAGGGAGCGTAGTGAGCAACGAGAGGTACAAGCTTTTGCCACTCTTGCCCTTAGAGATAAAGAGTTAGAAGAACTTACTGCTTTGGTTTCTGATCAGGAACAACTAAAGAAGGATCTTGAGCTTGCGCATTCCAAGAATATTGAAACCTCCCGCCGTTTAACTGAGGTTGAAGAGAAGCTAGAAAATTCAGAAACGGCGCGGGTTACAGCGGAAAGCGAGCTTGAACCTTTAAAGAGTGATATGGCCTGGCTGAAAGATCGCGGGATTGCCTGCGTATGTTTCTTCTCTCCTTTTTGTTGTGGAATCATGTATGCGCTTTTTTGATACTAGTTTTTCTTTGATTTCATAGGTTGCTGAATCTGTGTTGAACTCTGAAGAGCTGGATAAGACCGTTGCTAATTTAATGGTTGTTGCGCGACGAGATGGGTATGTGCAAGGATACGCTGAATGCTCCCAACATGTGAACAGCGCATTAAAAGTTAACTGGGATGACAGTAAGTCTGCAACCTTTGGCGTAAATACTGCCGCCGCGCTCGCTTCCATGAAAACAGAGTTTAACAATTTGCAACTTCCGGTTATGGACCTGATAAATGTGGCGCTGCAATCGGACGATCACGTAGCGCAACTAAAAGAAATCTTTCCGGATGAGGGTGAAGATTTTGAGTAGTTTGAAATTGTATTGAACAATTTTTTATGTAATATTCGGGATGTAAATCCCTGTTTTGATGGTGCGCTGTTGCACAAGTAGCTTAAACACTGCCGTGTTTGAAAGTCTTTGGGGCGTATCTGTACGCTGATAATAGCATGTTTCTATTTGTTTTGTTTAATGATTTTACAATATTTTGCATGAGTACAATTGCTTTTATTGAGTAAGGCGAATGAAGTTGGTATAAAGCTCATGTGTGAATTTTATGGTCGTTTGTGACATGGTCACTGACCGCGCATGGAGCTTGTTTTATAATTACCATAATGTTTTTGCGCTTACTAAAAGAAATTGCATGCACTTTGTAAACACAGATATAATAGAAACTTTGCAATTTTATTGATGGATAGAGCACAGAGGCTTTACAAAGTTTTGCTAATAATTATATGGAACTTAACTTACTCTTTTGATATTTCCTCCGTATTTGATGGATCATGTCTTTCCGCGGAACTTACAGAGCCATCTCTTAGGTTTTTGCCCGTTTGCTTGGGCCCTCTTCCCCCCGGGTTATCTGCTTAATCTCTTTACATACATTTTGGAGTAAATGCGTGAGTTCGCCGCTCTTGAGGGCCTTCTCTATTTCTGTGCGTAGAGATATGCAGTTGTTAGTGGTGTGTTTGTTATCTTTGTGATATTCGCAGTATTATGCCGGGTCTTGTCCTCGTTTATTTTTCATCGGGATCGGGGGTTTGAATTGATAGTCTTCAGTACTTAAGACCTCCGCCGGGGTTTTTGTTAGGGGAGTCCACTGTCTCTCCCTATTTTCATGTTTGTTCTCCCGCTGCGTTGTAACACCTGTGCCTTCACGGCCATCAAACAAATACCGAACCAATGAAATATTATATTTCATACTTGGGATTTGTGAAAATATGTGTATCATTTGCACATATCAATTCTTGTTCAATTTCAAACTCTAAATCGCTTTCTGGAAGGTTATACGCGCACCGATGCGTAAATATAACCAGTTTAACGCAACAAACACTCCGGAATAGTGAAAAAGGCTTAACATACCTTAAATAACCTTTACATAACTTAGAAATAAGTTTTGAAGGCTTTGGTATGGCAAAAACAAGTTAATTCCCTTACAGGGACTAAATATGACAAACTACGAAAGTATGTCAATTTGAACTGTAACGAACATTCCGGAACATAACCATAAGTTAAACACACCTTAAATATCCTTTACATAGCTTAGAAATAGGCTTTGAGGGGTTCGGTATGCTAAAATAAACTTTTGGGTCATTCAGGGACTAAAAGTGTCAAAAAGTGCACAAGTTTGCATTTTCGCGCATAACTTACGTTCTGAATACATCCGGACATCCAAAAATTTATGTAAGCATGACTATATTAGGCTTTAGTGTTTGGCTTGCCAAAAATCCATTCGTTACGTCATTTGGATCGTTTTTCGCGCTTATGCGCATTCCGTCGTAATTAAGCGAACATCGCGTTCGTACGACCAAACGAACTGACATCCGACATATTTTTGAGCATGTTTCATGTCCACAATGTTTAGGCAACATTTTAGGGCCTTAAAGTTGGCTTTACGGGCCTTAGAAGTGTCGGAAATGGCTTAAAACACGTGCAGGGGCTGAAACTGTCATTTTTGAAACTTATTTTCGGATCAGAAGCCCCATGCGGCCCGCATTAGATTTGGTGTATCCTGAAGCGGGCCGCCTCAGCCTTCCAGACAAGGTTAACTGCATTTAACAGCTGGTTGCAGCTGTTTAGCACCTCCAATCCCTCTTCCACATGTCAATTCCCTATGGTGAGTGGCCATTTGACACACCACAACATTCCAACACATGTACGGCCTTGATCGTGCCCTCTTTTCCATGAAACGATCTCAACGGTTACCCGAAAACTATATATACCCATCCACCCCCATTGCATTTTCTCACAAGAATCTTGATTTGAGAGCTCTAAGTTGAAACCATTGTTTCATACCTGAGTTCTTGGATCGAGATTAGCATTCGGGGACCCTGGGTAAGTATTCTTTCGTTCTTTTCCTTATTTTACTGCTTTTCGAGTCAGAAAGTCAAACTTTGTTTGACTTTCAGCGTTGACCAGTAATGGTCAATGCGAAGTTCGTTTGAACTTCGCAACGTGAGTGTAATCACGTTGGTCATAGTCCCTTGGGACTATGCCCACTGATTACCACGTTGTCTAGGGTCGTAGGGTAGGCGATCTAATAAATCGCCTATACCTTCGAACTCGACCCATTTGGTCGATCATTAGGATCCGACCAAATACATTAGGTGACCATAGTAGGTAGGGAATAACCTTCCGAGGTTATACCCTATGGTCACATCGTTTAAGTAGTTGTATGATAGGTAGTTTATATGCCTTAGGTAAATTACCAGAATACCCTTTTCTTGTATAATTGGTAATTAAGCATATGTAACCTAAACTTTTGTCGCATAACTGATTATGTAACATGTTTAGGCATATAACACTTGTCATAGGACTAGTTAGACGGTCCGAACGCGTTTCACGCGCACGACGCGTTAAAGTAGCATAAGCTACCTTAATGGGTCGTGATGGGTCGAAAGCACTTAGGTTAAGTTTCATTTAGTATGTAGGCTTTGTTAAACCATATCACATGAGTTCCTACACTCATTTGGTTTACAAACCCTCCTGCTGTCACACCCCCAAAATCCACACGCGGAGTATCACCGCTTGGAGGCGTGACTGACCAGGATCAAGCCACCAATCATATTGAACATAGTAAGTATTAAATATAAAACAATCAAACCAATATGAAAGGTGTTCAAAACATATGTATAAATTCAACGTTTAGCGGAAGCATAAATAAACCCAATCATAAGTAGCAATTCAAATGTTTAAATGTTGTTCATAACATCCACAAACTGTGCCCACAACGGCCGTGCCTCCCGTGCAAGCTCCATAAGTACCTAAGGTCCTGCAAGGCATGTAACAGAGGATCAACAACTAGTTGAGCGAGTTCACAGTGAGTTTGTTTAGTTATAGTGTTCATAAAGTAGTTCGTATGTTCATTTAGTAATCGTGAATCGTATATATCGTATCGCGGCCCTCTAGGCATGTTTGCGAAGTATAGTATTCGTATCGCGGCCATTCCAGGCATGTTTGCGAAGATTAGTGGGATTTTCCCCATGTTTGCTAGACTAGGTATAGTAGTATCGCGGCCCTTCCTGGCATGTTTGCGAAGATTAGAGTATATAGTTCGCGGCCCTTTCTAGGCATGTGTGCGAAGATTGTCATAATATCGCGGCCGACCCTTGGCGTGTGTGCGAAGATCGTTTAAATTAGTATAACCAGTCTAGTCTTGTTCTTATCCATAATCCTTCCTCTACCGGGAATCATATATCTAAGTTCCATAAACTGAACGAATAAATAATCCAACCCATTCCCATCCTGGGAATCCCATGCCTTGGCTGTGTGAACTCACCTTGGTTTGCTCGGCAGATAACACAGAAAGGTCAAGTCTAGCAGCTAGTGGTCAACCACGTCCTAACATGGTTATCATACAAGTCAGGTTTAGGTTCAAGTATATTACGTATGTTTACACATAAGCTAACAGTTACGAACACGTATAGATCATGGCAAACACACAATGCACGTAAACATATTAGCAGTCAATTCCATAACATCTGATACTTGTACGATCCAAAGGTAAAGCCCAATAACAGGCTGCCCAACATGTTGTGCGGTCGGCACAGCCTTGTGCGACCCACATCATGTTGTACGATTTAGTAATACACCCGGCCCACACGAACAGAAAACCCAAACAATCAACTTGTGCGATTCATGCTACTCATAAAATCTTGTGCGATTGGTCTTTTGGGCTTTGAGGCCCAACAATATCAAAAACATGACTTGTGCGGTTCCAATAGTCTTGTGCGACTACTGGTATCTTGTGTGATCGGGACCCTTGTGCGATTGTTTTTGTGTGATCAGTTATGGAAATCTCTAAATTTAAGGAAATCAGTTACATTCACAGAAGCCCTAATCATCGCTAACAATCTTGACGGTTTCAATCAACTAATCATTCACTCGTATCAGTTTTTAAATCATTGCTTTATCATAACAAAATTATGGAACAATCTACTCAGGCAATATACGATCACATATCCATCAAGAGTAAACATAACAAACAATACACGAGAATCTA
Organism: Helianthus tuberosus; assembly: GCA_030545235.1. Classification (NCBI taxonomy): domain Eukaryota; kingdom Viridiplantae; phylum Streptophyta; class Magnoliopsida; order Asterales; family Asteraceae; genus Helianthus; species Helianthus tuberosus. The sequence goes on from JARYGA010002852.1 coordinate 64,306, forward strand.
ATTATGTATCAGTCATCATTCGATCTAGTTATGTATCAGTCATCATTTAGTTTTTACGATCATCCTTACCACATCACATTAATCATGAACAGACACAACACAATCGATCATATCATCCTCATATTACGAGGATTCCTAACATACAAAACAATTCAAAAATCATATGCTCATCATCATCAATGGCCGACAATTATTAAATGTTCTCATACTATTATTGGACCAAAATATGTAGTGGCTGCCACCTTATTCACATGCAAACCTTAGATTTCAATTATGGCCAATGTAAGAAATCATGTGCAATGTCAGACTTAATCAGTATACAAAGCATATCCATTATCTAAGTATGTATAGTACAAGACAAAAACCATTAACCAATAAACATATAAATAATACGTAAGTATGAATAGCACAAGGCAAAAGGCACTAACCAATAATGATCAAAACAAGAGATTTTTGACTTCGAATACGATGAGCAGCCGTCGGGTGTAAAGCAAACCGAGAGAGAGAGAGAGAGAGGAGATGTGATTAGGGTTTACTAATTAAAAATTCTATCGTAACAAGGTTTAATATCAAAACACTCTAACTTGCTAGCTACTGGGCCGAAGCCCAGTCCCGTTTTCACCGGCCCACTTCGAGAGGAGATTTGATTTCGGGTGGGGGTTTATGAGTGGGGTGTTTTCGTAGGGGGTGTTTGGCAAAGTTCCACGTTTTACTTAAACAATCATAATATTAAATTCTAATTATATTACTAACACAATTATATAAATTCATACACCCTTAATACACACCATACATAACTTATCAATCACAATACGATTTTTAACATATTACAAACGTGTACAGTGGTGAAACAAACAAGTCGTGTAACAAACAACTTAAACAATTAACGTGCAATAAATGCGAAGGTGGAAATCTTGGAAACTCGAGTTGTCACATTATCCCCAAGTTGAAAGAAATTTCGTCCCGAAATTTAGCACGTACTCACTGAGGAAGCTAGTTAAGTTGCATGGTTTTCCTGGTTTTCCTGGGGTGTCACATCCTCCCCCCGTTGATCTGGAATTTCGTCCCGAAATTCCGTAGCTTCAGTCTCAGTGGTGGTTGTACCGGTTGCAAACAGTTGGGGATACTTTTGTTTCATCTGATCTTCGCGTTCCCAGGTGAACTCTGGGCCGCGACGTGAGTTCCAACGAACTCGAACGAGAGGTATTCTAGTACGTTTGAGGACCTTAACATCCCGGTCCGTGATTTCAACAGGTTCCTCGACGAATCGTAACTGCTCGTCGATCGTGAGTTCCTTCAAAGGAACTACGTGGGTCTCATCTGACAGACACTTCTTCAGATTTGACACATGGAAAACGTCGTGAACTACACTGAGTTCTGCTGGTGAGTTCAGTCTGTAGGCTACCTTGCCTATTTTCTCAATGACCTCGAAAGGTCCAACGTATCGTGGGTTAAGTTTGCCCCGTTTACCAAAACGAACCACACCCTTCCAGGGTGAAACTTTGAGTAGTACACGCTCCCCAACCTGGAGCTCTAATGGTTTTCTGCCCTGCTCGGCGTAGACTTTCTGACGGTCACGAGCTGCCGCCATTCGTTGTTGTATCTGAGCAATTTTCTCTGTTGTGTCAACCACATGTTCTAGACCAGTAATCTGACTATCCCCCACCTCTGCCCAACAAAGAGGTGACCGGCATTTACGTCCGTACAATGCCTCAAACGGAGCAACTTTAATGCTGGTGTGGTAGCTATTGTTGTACGAAATTTCCACAAGTGGCAGATGCTTTTCCCAGCCGTTGCCAAAGTCAATAACACATGCCCTAAACATGTCTTCGAGGGTCTGGATGGTGCGTTCAGACTGCCCATCCGTTTGCGGGTGATAAGTTGTGCTCATATCTAGCCTTGAGCCAAAGGACTTGTGCATTGCTTGCCACAGTTCTGAAGTAAAACGTGCGTCACGATCAGCGATGATGGAGGTGGGCACCCCGTGCCTCGAGACCACTTCTTTTAAGTAAACGTCTGCTAAGGTAGAGAACTCGTCTGTTTCTTTAATGGCCAGGAAGTGAGCAGACTTTGTGAGTCGATCCACGATCACCCAAATAGTATCATTTCCGCGCTGAGTTCTAGGTAGGCCAGTAACAAAATCCATGGAAATTTGCTCCCATTTCCATTGTGGTATCTCAGGTTGTTGTAGTGGTCCTGACGGTTTCTGATATTCTGCCTTGACTCTCGCACAAGTCAAGCATTTACTAACGTATGTGGCTATGTGGGCCTTCATGCTAGGCCACCAGTATGTAGTCTTAATATCATGGTACATTTTATCCGAACCAGGGTGTACCGAGTAGCGAGACTTGTGAGCTTCATCCATTACCAGCTCGCGTAGGTTGCCGTACAGTGGGACCCAAATGCGTCCTGTGACATAATAAGCACCATCTTCCTTCTGTTCTAAGCGTTGCCTTGAGCCGCGTAGGGCTTCAGCCCTGACATTTTCTGGTTTCAATGCTTCTATCTGAGCATCTCGTATCTGAGAAGGAAGGCTAGACTGTATGGTGAGTTGTAAAGCTCGTACGCGCTTAGGCGCAGTGTCTTTTCGACTGAGGGCGTCAGCCACAACATTGGCTTTGCCTGGGTGGTACCTGATTGAGCATTCGTAGTCATTTAACAGTTCAACCCATCGTTGCTGTCGCATATTCAATTCCTTCTGTCTGAATATATGTTCGAGGCTTCTGTGGTCAGTGTAGATAGCACGTTTGGTACCGTACAGGTAGTGTCGCCATATCTTAATTGCAAAAACAACCGCTCCCAGCTCTAAATCGTGTGTAGTGTAATTTCATTCGTGAACCTTAAGTTGGCGCGAAGCATAAGCAATAACTTTATCCCGTTGCATCAACACACATCCAAGACCCTGGATAGATGCGTCGCAGTAGACTACGAAATCGTCCGTGCCTTCAGGCAGTGAGAGGATAGGTGCGCTACAGAGTCTATCCTTTAAGTGTTGGAACGCTGTTTCCTGTGCATTACCCCAACGGTAAACAACACCTTTCTGTGTCAGTAGTGTAAGCGGCTGAGCAATCTTTGAGAAGTCTTTGATGAACCTTCTGTAATAACCCGCCAAACCCAAGAATTGGCGTATTTCTGTTGGTGTGCGAGGTGCATGCCAGTTCTTGATCGAATCCACCTTGGATGGATCTACATGAATCCCATCCTTGTTTACCATGTGGCCTAAGAAGTGGACTTCACGAAGCCAGAAGTCACATTTGGAAAACTTAGCGTATAGCTGTTCCGTTCGTAGAAGTTCCAGTATAAGTCGTAGGTGCTGCTCGTGCTCCTCCTGACTTTTCGAATAAACCAGGATGTCGTCGATGAAAACAATGACGAACTTGTCGAGGTAGGGTTTGCACACCCTGTTCATAAGATCCATAAATACGGCAGGCGCGTTCGTTAGCCCAAATGGCATGACCATAAACTCGTAGTGGCCGTAGCGTGTTCTGAACGCTGTTTTGGAGACGTCCTCATCCCGGACTCTCAGCTGGTGATATCCTGACCTTAAGTCTATTTTGGAGTAGTAGCTCGACCCTTGCAGCTGATCGAATAAATCATCTATGCGCGGAAGAGGATAACGATTCTTGATCGTCACCTTGTTGAGTTCACGGTAGTCTATACACATCCTGAACGTACCGTCTTTCTTCTTTACAAATAACACTGGAGCTCGCCAGGGCGAAGAGCTAGGACGTATAAAACCCTTTTCCAAGAGTTCTTGTAGTTGCTTTGACAGTTCCTCCTATTCAGTTGGAGCCAAACGATAAGGCGCTCGAGCTATGGGTGCTGCTCCTGGAGCGAGTTCGATCTGAAATTCAACCTGACGATGAGGCGGTAATCCAGGTAACTCCTCGGGAAACACTTTGAGGAAAGTCGCGTACCACAGGAATATCCTCAATCTTTTTCTCTTTCTTCGATGTATCCGTAACGAGAGCTAAAACAGCTGTGTGGCCCTTTCGTAAACACTTCTGAGCCCTCAGGAAAGAAATGATGCCACTCACGACACCACTCTTGTCGCCTTGAACTTCGAGAGGTTCTCTACCAGAACGAGGAATGCGAATGATCTTCTCCTTGCATAGGATTTCTGCTTGCTTGTTTGAGGTAGCCAATCCATACCAATGTTGATGTCGAAACCATCACAACTTTGGGGGTCATTCTTAGTATCACCCTGACCAATCACGAACATTCGACCCCGGGTATCATTGCCATCGTTATTACCCCCATTGCTGTCTCCCCTAGTTCCCGTTTCCTTGGTTGTGGTTCTAGTTCTGGTTCTGGTTCAACCGTGGGCAGTGTCTCTTAAAGAGACCTTCAGCACCACCCTGATAACATCCCTTGTTACCCTGCTGTTGCTGCTGATTCGGAAGATCTTGTGTCTGTTGTTGTTGGTTCTGGCTTGCAGGACGTGAGTTTCTACCATCTTTGGCTCCATGACCAAGCTTGTCGCATCATTGACAATGGTTTCGGTTGCACTGCCCGCTGTGGTGCGAGTTACATCGTTTGCACTTAGGGTATCAGAAGTAGTGGAAGTAGTAATGGTAGTAGTATCGCTGATACGTTGAGGCAGCTTGTTCTGTCCCACTGCCTGGTCCGTGAGACGATGAGCAAGATGAGTAACATCTTGAATAGTAGCAAGATTAGCAGTCATCACATGACTTTGAATTTCTGGTACTAAGCCTTTGAGGTACCGCTCTCGATGCGCTTGATGGGAGGTTCCACCATAGTAGGGCACAAAGTTGCCAGTTCGTTAGATTGCTTCGTGTACGCTTCTATCTCTGACCCTGTCATCTTCATGTTAAAGGACTCCACTTCCAGCTTGTGGATGTTATCATAGTTACAGTATTCTAGTTTGATAGGTTCCTTAAAATCATTCCATGGGGTGGCATTAGCAGCCGCCAGCCCCAGCATCGTAACTTGCGCGTTCCACCAAGTTTGCGCACTGCCTTCGAGAATATCAGTGGCATATTTCACATTACGAGCCTCAGGTCATTCGCACATTCGAAGGTCGATTCGAGTTCCTCGAACTAATGGAGGAGTACAACAGCTCCTTCAGTGTCGCTGAAAGTAGTAGGACGACAGTCCATAAAAGTCTTGTATGTGCATACAGGTGGCTGAGCGTGTTGACTTGTCGTGTGCGTAAGAGTAATCAAAATTAAGCACAAGTGTTGAGTTACGAGAGTAGGATCTAAGGATCCTAGAGTAAGTGGTGATGGCAGGTTACACTTCCTGCCTGGGCAGCTGCGAGTGCTGCAGTAACTTGTTCAGTGATCGAAGCCGCCAACCGGGCTTGAGTTAGGTTAACGCGTCCACCCATGATCTTGACATCAAGGAGAATATGTGGGTGAGAGGTTCGCGAATAGTGCGAAGAGAGTGAGCACATAAGCGTTTTCAAGCAGTAACGAATAGTAGGCAATGTAATCTAAGCATACCACGAGCAAAGTTCTATGTAGTTCTAGCATGTAGGTAATAAACATAAACCTTATTACCTAGGATGTTGAGTCTTGCACGTGGAGCGAAGCGTCGTTGTGGATCGTTGAGCACTGTTCTGGTTATAGTCTGGTTTTAACAAAATCGTTTTCCCCTTATTAAAACCAAGTTCTCTATAACCCCTGGCTCTGATACCAATCTGTCACACCCCCAAAATCCACACGCGGAGTATCACCGCTTGGAGGCGTGACTGACCAGGATCAAGCCACCAATCATATTGAACATAGTAAGTATTAAATATAAAACAATCAAACCAATATGAAAGGTGTTCAAAACATATGTATAAATTCAACGTTTAGCGGATGCATAAATAAACCCAATCATAAGTAGCAATTCAAATGTTTAAATGTTGTTCATAACATCCACAAACTGTGCCCACAACGACCGTGCCTCCCGTGCAAGCTCCATAAGTACCTAAGGTCCTGCAAGGCATGTAACAGAGGATCAACAACTAGTTGAGCGAGTTCACAGTGAGTTTGTTTAGTTATAGTGTTCATAAAGTAGTTCGTATGTTCATTTAGTAATCGTGAATCGTATATATCGTATCGCGGCCCTCTAGGCATGTTTGCGAAGTATAGTATTCGTATCACGGCCATTCCAGGCATGTTTGCGAAGATTAGTGGGATTTTCCCCATGTTTGCTAGACTAGGTATAGTAGTATCGCGGCCCTTCCTGGCATGTTTGCGAAGATTAGAGTATATAGTTCGCGGCCCTTTCTAGGCATGTGTGCGAAGATTGTCATAATATCGCGGCCGACCCTTGGCGTGTGTGCGAAGATCGTTTAAATTAGTATAACCAGTCTAGTCTTGTTCTTATCCATAATCCTTCCTCTACCGGGAATCATATATCTAAGTTCCATAAACTGAACGAATAAATAATCCAACCCATTCCCATCCTGGGAATCCCATGCCTTGGCTGTGTGAACTCACCTTGGTTTGCTCGGCAGATAACACAGAAAGGTCAAGTCTAGCAGCTAGTGGTCAACCACGTCCTAACATGGTTATCATACAAGTCAGGTTTAGGTTCAAGTATATTACGTATGTTTACACATAAGCTAACAGTTACGAACACGTATAGATCATGGCAAACACACAATGCACGTAAACATATTAGCAGTCAATTCCATAACATCTGATACTTGTACGATCCAAAGGTAAAGCCCAATAACAGGCTGCCCAACATGTTGTGCGGTCGGCACAGCCTTGTGCGACCCACATCATGTTGTACGATTTAGTAATACACCCGGCCCACACGAACAGAAAACCCAAACAATCAACTTGTGCGATTCATGCTACTCATAAAATCTTGTGCGATTGGTCTTTTGGGCTTTGAGGCCCAACAATATCAAAAACATGACTTGTGCGGTTCCAATAGTCTTGTGCGACTACTGGTATCTTGTGTGATCGGGACCCTTGTGCGATTGTTTTTGTGTGATCAGTTATGGAAATCTCTAAATTTAAGGAAATCAGTTACATTCACAGAAGCCCTAATCATCGCTAACAATCTTGACGGTTTCAATCAACTAATCATTCACTCGTATCAGTTTTTAAATCATTGCTTTATCATAACAAAATTATGGAACAATCTACTCAGGCAATATACGATCACATATCCATCAAGAGTAAACATAACAAACAATACACGAGAATCTAATTATGTATCAGTCATCATTCGATCTAGTTATGTATCAGTCATCATTTAGTTTTTACGATCATCCTTACCACATCACATTAATCATGAACAGACACAACACAATCGATCATATCATCCTCATATTACGAGGATTCCTAACATACAAAACAATTCAAAAATCATATGCTCATCATCATCAATGGCCGACAATTATTAAATGTTCTCATACTATTATTGGACCAAAATATGTAGTGGCTGCCACCTTATTCACATGCAAACCTTAGATTTCAATTATGGCCAATGTAAGAAATCATGTGCAATGTCAGACTTAATCAGTATACAAAGCATATCCATTATCTAAGTATGTATAGTACAAGACAAAAACCATTAACCAATAAACATATAAATAATACGTAAGTATGAATAGCACAAGGCAAAAGGCACTAACCAATAATGATCAAAACAAGAGATTTTTGACTTCGAATACGATGAGCAGCCGTCGGGTGTAAAGCAAACCGAGAGAGAGAGAGAGAGAGGAGATGTGATTAGGGTTTACTAATTAAAAATTCTATCGTAACAAGGTTTAATATCAAAACACTCTAACTTGCTAGCTACTGGGCCGAAGCCCAGTCCCGTTTTCACCGGCCCACTTCGAGAGGAGATTTGATTTCGGGTGGGGGTTTATGAGTGGGGTGTTTTCGTAGGGGGTGTTTGGCAAAGTTCCACGTTTTACTTAAACAATCATAATATTAAATTCTAATTATATTACTAACACAATTATATAAATTCATACACCCTTAATACACACCATACATAACTTATCAATCACAATACGATTTTTAACATATTACAAACGTGTACAGTGGTGAAACAAACAAGTCGTGTAACAAACAACTTAAACAATTAACGTGCAATAAATGCGAAGGTGGAAATCTTGGAAACTCGAGTTGTCACACCTGCTACCCAGTCTTCCGATTTAGGTCCGGGTTATTTATGTAGTTACCTATATTAGGTACCATTTGATTTCCGGGACTTCTCTAGCTTACTTGGTAGTTGTTCAAGACTCCTAAGCACTCTCAGGCGAGTACATTATTCCCCTCTTTTACTGTTTTCAACTGTTTTGGGGTGACTCATATGTGCTAAATGTTTTATCAATGATTTCAAGAACAATTACAATGTGGTTTCAAGAACAATAACAATTATTTCAAGAACGCTAACAATGATTTCAAGAACGAATACAATGATTTCAAAAACTAATAAAAAATTTCAAAAAGTGAACAAACTTGTTGGTTGTAGTTACATGACCGATGACATTCATTAGCAATGATCAAGCCGACCAGTATTAGGTTATGGTGCCATAGGATCTGACAAATCCCGTTATTTACTGCACCCATTGTTATGTGTGGGGGTTGTGGGTAGCGACTGAATCTGTAATTATTAACTTATCCTTTGGTAAGGGTTTGTTAAGAACGAGAGCGAGAGCGAGATGGAACGAGGAACGCGTCAAGAAGGTTTGAATGTTATTATAGAATTGACCATAAAGTAGTTCACAATTAAAACAAGGACGATCTGAACAATTAAGACAAGGACGATTCGAACGATTAAAACAAGAACGATTTGAACGAATGGGTAACGATTGGGTAAACATCTGGACATGATTTACATTTGATCATGCATTTCCATGAAACATAGTATTGATTTAAACCAAGTTTTACTTCAATACTTTGTTTTGTGCGTTTCACATATGGTTTAGTTGATGCATTCCACTAGCCATACATATCATTTTCGTTATACATGACATTTTGACAGGGTTTTGACATAGACATTATACATTGTTGGTTTGGTTTGATTAAGTGATTAAGTAACGAGGCGTGTGTAATATGATACAAGCATGGTGGATACGCCGCTGGTACTTCCTATATATAAGTGTTTGTATGGTATTACATATCGTAGCGTTATTTGAATCATTTCAGTATTGAGACATAGAACATTTTATACAAGTAACATACTTTTCACAAGACATTGATTTACAAACAACTTATCTTACACAAACTCATTTTACATGGTTATTCATTTAATCATGCATTATTCTCTTATTTAAACTTATCATCCGAACTTATTATTTTTCAAATGATTTACAAAGACAAAGCAAATTACAAGGTTCATGACTAAACATTTTTCAAAAACAGAAGTCATGAATCTTATTTTCACAAAACCTATGTATCTCGCCAGCATTTCTTTGCTGACCTCGTTTTCACATATGTTTCAGGTATTGTTGAATGATATCGATTGATAAGATGCATGCTCACATAGGATTGGACGAGGCCTTAGTGACTCAATAACAATGATAGACTATGTTTAAATTGTGTATTTAGATTTCAAGACGATGTAATTATTCAATGTTTAATAAAACGAAACACTCTTTGGTATCCATGGTTATGAAACATTAATTCTGTTGCAACACGCCCCGATGTTTCCGCCGCGGTTTGTTGTTTTACGCGGTCGGGGTGTGACAGAAAAGATGGTATCAGAGCCAATGGTTATAGGGAATTAGGTTATTAGTAATTAGTAATGCTTTGACCTAGTCTATAACCTTCTTAGGACCCTAACGCGAGTTTACTTGCGTTTAGTCATAAAACAATACCGTCACCTATCCTTAGGCGACAATCACAACAAGAACATAAATTTCAAAACCGCTTTGAAAACTAATCATCTGTTCTAGGATGATTGATTACTAGGTTTTGAACCCTCTATTGTAAGGTTTTGAACCCTCTGTTATATGGTTTTGAACCCCTTTGAATTTTCAAAATCTCGTCAAGGTTTTGGGTTTTAAATAATGTGAACACGTGCAAACTGGAAGGGTGAATGCCTGTATTCTGGGTTTTCTGTCTAGGCAAGCACTTCGTATACATCTCATCAGACGCGAGACCAGTTGTGCTTACCTGGGAATTCTTGGGATGAGTGTTCACTTATAGGCGAGCATGTCTTCGCGATACATTATTTTTAACCTATTTACTTTGACAAATCACCAAGGTCGTTTGTTGCTTTGTAGTAACAAACAAATGACCACTATCCTTGCTTTCCTCAGATTTGTTTCATCTCATTCTTTTCGTCTAAATACTCTCACTCGTTTCCTTTCATGTTTCCTCTTTTAGACAATGCCTCCTCGACGCGAAAGCCAGATAGAGACTGCCGAGCTGGCAGAAATCATTGCGCAGCAAATGGCTGCTCAATTCCCAAACCTCTTTGCTCAATGGAACCAAGCCAACAACAACAACAATGTGCTATGCAAATACAAGGATTTCAACCAGGCTAAACCACTCAAGTTTAGTGGTTCTGAAGGAGCAACTGGGCTTCTTCAGTGGTTCGAAAGCATTGAGAATACTTTTCGCCACGTGCAGTGCCCGGATAATCGCAAGGTCGAGTTCTCCTCGAGCGTGTTTCAGAAGAGGGCTCTTACATGGTGGAATGGGGTAATGAGAGACCGAGGTGCGGAAGTTGCTCTCGCACAGACATGGGCTGAACTTAGGGCTCTTATGATGAAGGAATTCTGTCCTCGTCATGAGCAGCGAGCTTTGGAGAAGGAATTTGATGAATTGAAGCAAGATAGCGGTGAGCACAGGGCGTATACTGATAGGTTTGAGGAGCTGAGTCTGCTTTGCCCGACAATGGTTACCCCACTTGACATAGCTATCGAAAGGTACATCGACGGCCTACCTGACTCGGTACAAGACATCCTTACTGGTAGTAACCCTGCCACACTCCGTCAGGCGATCGAGTTATCAGCGACATTGACTGAGTCACAGATTCGGAAGAACAAGTTACACAGGAAGGGTGACAAGGGCAAGAAACAGTCAGCTGACAAGGAGGATAGCAAGAAAGGCCAAAACAAGAAGGGTAAGGAAGGTGAGACGTCAAAGAAATCAAAGAAGCGAAAGGGTGCCCAAAATTTTGCTGTTACAGCACAGACTGCTCAGAACCCGCGGAACCCACCAGCTCAGCCACCTGCAAAGAAAGCATATGCCGGTACCGCACCATATTGTGCACGCTGCAACGGTCATCACGCAGTACAACAAGCTTGCTGGCAATGCACGACGTGTGGTAAACTTGGGCATTTGGCCAAGATTTGTCGTTTGGGACAAAATCAGGCTGCTCAGGTTCAAGCTCCGGTTCAAGGGAATGCTGCGAGATTCCCACTGGGTTCATGTTTCAACTGCGGAGAGATTGGTCACTTCCGCCACAACTGCCCAAGACTGGTGAATGCAAATGCTAACGCAAACCCGAATGCGAATGTCAATGTGAATCCAGCACGCGGTCGAGTGTTTAACATCAATGAGGCAATCGATGATGAAGGAGTGAACTTTTAGTATTTTGTGATTCCTCTGGTTGTTATCTTGTAACATTTAAAAACAATGCGGTTGTTATATAAATAAAAATTTCTGGTTTTTATTTTTAACTAATGCAATTGTATGAATGTTTGATCCAACCTTATGATGTCAACACAGAGACAAAACTACTCGTGTGGTTCTGTCATTTTTCTATGATCACTTGTGATCTCCCTAAGAACCTCAAACACTTGTTTCTTTTAAATCTAAAGTATTTTATCGTCTTGCACCGTTCGAGATGCAAGAATTATCAAAACAGCTTCAAGAGTTGTCTGATAAAGGATTCATCCGTCAGAACTTTTCACCTTGGAGAAACTCCTGTTCTCCTTGTGAAAAGAAAAAAATGGATCTTTTCGAATGTATATCGCTTAACATAAGCCTAGTAAGCTTACCATCAAGAAGCGATATCCCCCCTACCTTAAATCATCGATTTCTGCGATCAACTGCATAGCGTTCATGCTTTTCCAAGATCGATTTGCGTTTTGGGTATCATCAACTTTGTATTCTCGAAGAAGATATTCCCAAAACGGTTTTCTGCACGAAGTATGGCCATTACGAGTTTACAGTCATGCCTTTTAGGTTGACAAATACTCCAGCCATCTTCAAGGACTTAATAAATAGAGTCTGCAAGCCTTATTTGGATCAGTTCGTCATTGTTATTTATGACATCTTGATCTATTCATATCCCGAGCTGGTAACGATCAACACTTTCATTGACACTAGAACCCTTAAAGAAGGAACAAACTTTTCGCTAAATCCTCCAAGGGGAAATTTTGGCTTAAAGAAGTTCAGTTCTTGGGTCATGTAGTCAACAAGCAGGGTATTCATATGGATCAATCCAAATTACCGCAATTAAGGATTTGATCCCTAGTATGCTTTAAATACCCGTGTCCAACGATAACAAATTAAACAATTAAACAAATTGAACGATTATGCGATTATATGTTATGTGTTTGTGTGTTCTCCTCTATGTTTTTGTGTGATACGATTTTCAAATCCTCATAGAATCTTCCATATCTTCATATGAGGGATTCATAGTAGGATATTCAAAAGGTACTACCTAAATCTTTATGGGCTTCTACGTTGTAGTTAAGACCCTTGGGTTATATGGTACCACTCCATGGTTCGATAAGAGACCCTTTTAGTGGTCTAGTCAAAAAGATTGATTCACAATTTGGTTAAAGAACGACATCTAGTGATGTAGCTGGACAGACTCCTTGATAGTCTATTTAGATCATTTATTGATTTAATTAAAAGGACTCTATGGCGGTCTAGTCACACTCATCATAAGAATGTTCATTTGGTTTTACCCTACACATTATAAAATAGACTGTGTGAACTGTGCAAGGAATTGTCTGATTATGGACGCATACATAATTATGAAATTTAGTGCACAGAAACCCAGTAAGATTTATTATGTGTAAGAGCCGATAGTGACAACAATAACGAAATGAGAACGATGTAATGGAGGTACGGTGGACGCACCAATGACGCTTCATATACTTGTATATAAGTATCCCTCTTACATTGCAATCATGATGTTATTAAAGGTTACTAGAAGTTCAGAACCCTAATCAATATTGTTCGATCTTTTCAACTTTATGCTTTCAAGCTCTCACAAGTTTCCTCTAAATAAATTTCGGGACGAAATTTCCTAAAGTAGGGGAGACTGTAACACCTGTGCCTTCACGGCCATCAAACAAATACCGAACCAATGAAATATTATATTTCATACTTGGGATTTGTGAAAATATGTGTATCATTTGCACATATCAATTCTTGTTCAATTTCAAACTCTAAATCGCTTTCTGGAAGGTTATACGCGCACCGATGCGTAAATATAACCAGTTTAACGCAACAAACACTCCGGAATAGTGACAAAGGCTTAACATACCTTAAATAACCTTTACATAACTTAGAAATAAGTTTTGAAGGCTTTGGTATGGCAAAAACAAGTTAATTCGCTTACAGGGACTAAATATGACAAACTGCGAAAGTATGTCAATTTGAACTGTAACGAACATTCCGGAACATAACCATAAGTTAAACACACCTTAAATATCCTTTAGATAGCTTAGAAATAGGCTTTGAGGGGTTCGGTATGCTAAAATAAACTTTTGGGTCATTCAGGGACTAAAAGTGTCAAAAAGTGCACAAGTTTGCATTTTCGCGCATAACTTACGTTCTGAATACATCCGGACATCCAAAAATTTATGTAAGCATGACTATATTATGCTTTAGTGTTTGGCTTGCCAAAAATCCATTCGTTACGTCATTTGGATCGTTTTTCGCGCTTATGCGCATTCCGTCGTAATTAAGCGAACATCGCGTTCGTACGACCAAACGAACTGACATCCGACATATTTTTGAGCATGTTTCATGTCCACAATGTTTAGGCAACATTTTAGGGCCTTAAAGTTGGCTTTACGGGCCTTAGAAGTGTCGGAAATGGCTTAAAACACGTGCAGGGGCTGAAACTGTCATTTTTGAAACTTATTTTCGGATCAGAAGCCCCATGCGGCCCGCATTAGATTTGGTGTATCCTGAAGCGGGCCGCCTCAGCCTTCCAGACCAGGTTAACTGCATTTAACAGCTGGTTGCAGCTGTTTAGCACCTCCAATCCCTCTTCCACATGTCAATTCCCTATGGTGAGTGGCCATTTGACACACCACAACATTCCAACACATGTACGGCCTTGATCGTGCCCTCTTTTCCATGAAACGATCTCAACGGTTACCCGAAAACTACATATACCCATCCACCCCCATTGCATTTTCTCACAAGAATCTTGATTTGAGAGCTCTAAGTTGAAACCATTGTTTCATACCTGAGTTCTTGGATCGAGATTAGCATTCGGGGACCCTGGGTAAGTATTCTTTCGTTCTTTTCCTTATTTTACTGCTTTTCGAGTCAGAAAGTCAAACTTTGTTTGACTTTCAGCGTTGACCAGTAATGGTCAATGCGAAGTTCGTTTGAACTTCGCAACGTGAGTGTAATCACGTTGGTCATAGTCCCTTGGGACTATGCCCACTGATTACCACGTTGTCTAGGGTCGTAGGGTAGGCGATCTAATAAATCGCCTATACCTTCGAACTCAACCCATTTGGTCGATCATTAGGATCCGACCAAATACATTAGGTGACCATAGTAGGTAGGGAATAACCTTCCGAGGTTATACCCTATGGTCACATCGTTTAAGTAGTTGTATGATAGGTAGTTTATATACCTTAGGTAAATTACCAGAATACCCTTTTCTTGTATAATTGGTAATTAAGCATATGTAACCTAAACTTTTGTCGCATAACTGATTATGTAACATGTTTAGGCATATAACACTTGTCATAGGACTAGTTAGACGGTCCGAACGCGTTTCACGCGCACGACGCGTTAAAGTAGCATAAGCTACCTTAATGGGTCGTGATGGGTCGAAAGCACTTAGGTTAAGTTTCATTTAGTATGTAGGCTTTGTTAAACCATATCACATGAGTTCCTACACTCATTTGGTTTACAAACCCTCCTGCTACCCAGTCTTCCGATTTAGGTCCGGGTTATTTATGTAGTTACCTATATTAGGTACCATTTGATTTCCGGGACTTCTCTAGCTTACTTGGTAGTTGTTCAAGACTCCTAAGCACTCTCAGGCGAGTACATTATTCCCCTCTTTTACTGTTTTCAACTGTTTTGGGGTGACTCATATGTGCTAAATGTTTTATCAATGATTTCAAGAACAATTACAATGTGGTTTCAAGAACAATAACAATTATTTCAAGAACGCTAACAATGATTTCAAGAACGAATACAATGATTTCAAAAACTAATAACAAATTTCAAAAAGTGAACAAACTTGTTGGTTGTAGTTACATGACCGATGACATTCATTAGCAATGATCAAGCCGACCAGTATTAGGTTATGGTACCATAGGATCTGACAAATCCCGTTATTTACTGCACCCATTGTTATGTGTGGGGGTTGTGGGTAGCGACTGAATCTGTAATTATTAACTTATCCTTTGGTAAGGGTTTGTTAAGAACGAGAGCGAGAGCGAGATGGAACGAGGAACGCGTCAAGAAGGTTTGAATGTTATTATAGAATTGACCATAAAGTAGTTCACAATTAAAACAAGGACGATCTGAACAATTAAGACAAGGACGATTCGAACGATTAAAACAAGAACGATTTGAACGAATGGGTAACGATTGGGTAAACATCTGGACATGATTTACATTTGATCATGCATTTCCACGAAACATAGTATTGATTTAAACCAAGTTTTACTTCAATATTTTGTTTTGTGCGTTTCACATATGGTTTAGTTGATGCATTCCACTAGCCATACATATCATTTTCGTTATACATGACATTTTGACAGGGTTTTGACATAGACATTATACATTGTTGGTTTGGTTTGATTAAGTGATTAAGTAACGAGGCGTGTGTAATATGATACAAGCATGGTGGATACGCCGCTGGTACTTCCTATATATAAGTGTTTGTATGGTATTACATATCGTAGCGTTATTTGAATCATTTCAGTATTGAGACATAGAACATTTTATACAAGTAACATACTTTTCACAAGACATTGATTTACAAACAACTTATCTTACACAAACTCATTTTACATGGTTATTCATTTAATCATGCATTATTCTCTTATTTAAACTTATCATCCGAACTTATTATTTTTCAAATGATTTACAAAGACAAAGCAAATTACAAGGTTCATGACTAAACATTTTTCAAAAACAGAAGTCATGAATCTTATTTTCACAAAACCTATGTATCTCGCCAGCATTTCTTTGCTGACCTCGTTTTCACATATGTTTCAGGTATTGTTGAATGATATCGATTGATAAGATGCATGCTCACATAGGATTGGACGAGGCCTTAGTGACTCAATAACAATGATAGACTATGTTTAAATTGTGTATTTAGATTTCAAGACGATGTAATTATTCAATGTTTAATAAAACGAAACACTCTTTGGTATCCATGGTTATGAAACATTAATTCTGTTGCAACACGCCCCGATGTTTCCGCCGCGATTTGTTGTTTTACGCGGTCGGGGTGTGACATGCGTGGAGAGTTTGTTGATTGTTGTGCGGGCGTCTTCAGAGGAACGACTTCCTGATGGCTCGCGCCATGATTTTTTGAACCTTCTTTCACCGGTTAAGCTTAAGTCCGCGGGTCTATTGTGTGGTGGTGGTGGCCTGTTTGTAGTGAGGTTTTTCTCAGTTTGTGCGTAAACTTTGGCCGCCGCCATTATCTTTTCCCAACTTGTTGGAAGGCCCTCTGTTCCAGATAAAACTTTAACCATGTCATCACACCTAACCGTGTACTTGAATTGAGCACGAATTAGTTGTTCATGAACACTGCCAATCTCCAACACTTCTTTATTGTATCTAGTGATGAAATCCTCTAGATTTTCGTCATCACGACGCCATATGTTCATGACGTCAGAAGTGTCTCAAATGGAACGCCGTTGCTGGCTGAAGTGTGTTAAAAACTTTTCACGCAGATCCTTCCATGATTCAATCTGTCCAGTTGGTAGGTTATCAAACCAGATTCGCGCTGGGCCAGTTAATGTTTGTACAAACAGATGACACCATAGCGGAAGGGTCCAACCTCCAACCAAACCCGCGCTGGTAAACACTCTCAGATGATCATCGGGGTCTGTTAACCCATTGAACTTCCCTATGTTGGATGGTAATTTAGCCTTCTCCAATGGAGCTAGAGCTATCTCCAGTATGAACTTCGAGTTTTCCGCTGCTTCTGCAGGGCGGTAAACTAAGTCATAGTTGTGTTCTGCCTCAGGGTTATAAACCGCTCGAGGCCTGCACTTGTTATAGTTTGGCTGCAGTCGATTGAACACACTGGTGTTTGTACTCAAACGGTATGTGGGATCAGATTCATCGGTGTGGGTGTCCCGTTGGGAACCCAACCTATCATGAACCGATTGTCTTCGACGAGGGTGTGGTTCACCGTGGTGTTGTCTCTGGTAACTGCCTGACTGAATGTACTCGCGTTGTGATGTGGATCTGGCATGAACTTCTGTATCTTCATAGGTTGATTCTTCTCTTTGGGAGGCGTGAGCACGAGATCCTGGTCTCCGTGATTGGGTCAGGGGAGCAGTTTGAGCACACAGTTGTGTGTATACTGCGTTTAATGCTCCTTGAGACCGGACATACTAGGATATCGGAGTTTCTCCTGGTGGTAAAATTGATTGAGTAGGGTTTGCTAGTAACATCCCTGGAGTGACAGGATCGTTTGCTCGATTGGATTGAACCTCGTTATCGTCCGAGGCATCTTCTGGGATTCCTTCTACTTGTAAATTGTTTCCGACGTTCGGTCGAGGACCGACTTGCCGGTGAGATGATGAATTTTCTGCCATGTGCAAGACAGAAAATGAAAAGAACTGAATCGAAACGAGATGAAAACTGAAAAGACAGAGGAAACGGTGGGCGCCAATGAAGAAACACTAGATAAATGGTCGGAACCGAGATATCTAGGGGGTTTGAATCCGCATAAAAGGGTTGGTTTCCACTCGATTGATTCAGGTCTTGCTGATCTACCTCTCTGATAACTCTGCAAAAAAGAGCACCGTTAGCCTCGCCAAGGGGAGAAGAGGGTTCTCTCCTTGACCCGACTCCGGTGTGAGAATAAGTATTGGTTATGAAGAAGAAGAAGTATTTGAGAAGTGTGTGTAACTTGAATTCATACCTGGGTTTTTTCTCATATTTATAACCGAGAGTCGTTTAGGCGGGCAAACCCGTTAGTGAAAAGAGGACGGAAGATACTAACTCCGTAGGCGGTTACGTTTTCTTCCGTTACTGCTCCTTGATCCGACGTGATAGCACACGGATCGTGGATTAGATCTAAGGCTAGGGATCAGCCACGTGTAAAGTGATTAAGTGGAGATTACTCTCCACTTGCATGCCTTCGTTGTGAATTCGGGGATGAATGAGATAGTGACACGTGTCCAGACGGTTGTAACCGTCTTGGTAGTGCACGATTGTATTTCTTCTAGAAGATTACTGCTGTAATCTGGTGTGACACCTTACTGTGTGGAAACAGGTGAATAGATCCTAAGTCTGGGTAAATAATATCCAAGTCTGGATATTTGAGCGGAAGTATTTATAGGACTTTCATCCTTTGCTACTGGGAGAAAGCGCAAGGATTTATATTTCTCTTGGGCGCGCGACTGTTGACTGTTGTAGGCCTTTTAAGCCTTTTCTTTTTGTGAGACCAGTGCGCGGCCGCGCAAGGCGTAAGGCTGAAAGTTAAGGTTGTGGTATGGTCCCAAGTATTTGTTATGAGGTTTTTTGGGACCTTACCCCTTCAAAGGCCCACTGCTCCTTCGGTGCCACTGAAAGTGGTAGGTCGGCAGTCCATGAATGTCTTGAACGTGCACACAGGAGGTTGAGCATGTTGACCTCCTGCTGGATTTGCTGCGAGTGCCTCCGCAACTCGTTCGTTGGTCAAAGCCGTCAACTGGGCTTGAGTGAGGTTGATACGTCCTCCGCGTCCGCTCATGATCTTCATAACGAAGCAACGTAAGTGAGAAAGGTGTCGCGAAAGTGCGTAAGTGTGGGACGACAATAGAGAGTAAGCACACGAGGTTCAAATAGCAATTATCACATTATCCAATGCATAGTGAGAACTATCTAACCGACCATATAACATAAATTATACCACTTATGGTGTCGAGTCTTGCACGTGGAGCGAAGCGTCGTTGTGGATCATTGAACACTGTACTGGTTATAGTCTGGTTTTATCAAAAACTTTTCCGTTTTAAAAAACCAAGTTCACTATAACCAATGGCTCTGATACCAATCTGTCACACCCCCAAAATCCACCATGCGGAGTATCACCGCTTGGAGGCGTGACATGACCAGGATCGAGCCACCAATCATATTGAACAACATAATTAAGTAAATAAAACCAAACACAATACGATTGGTGACCAAAAGGAAGTAACTCGATTTTAGGTTAACAGCGGAAGCATAAAACATAAGTTCAAAACATAAGTCCATAGTTCATAAGTTTAAAGTCCAAAACGTAGGTTTAATAAGTTCATGAAGTTTATTCATTAAATACGGGACATATCAGTTCGCATCCCACAACGACCACCTCCATATGCAAGCTCCATAGCATCTAATGACCTACAAAGCATGTAATAACGAGTCAACAACAAAGTTGAGTGAGTTCACGGTTGGTTGTCCATTTTAGAGTTGTTTCCAAAAAAACATAGTTTAATCTCATTCGGCTATCCAGCCGTGGGGGTTACCCCATAGTTCGAAAACGTTTATTAGTTAACCATCCCATGTCCACCTTCCCTGGCTATCCAGCCCGACACTTTGGTCGTGGGGAGCTACCCCAGTATTTTAAACTACCAGACTCGTTTATCATATCGACTACTAACAAAAATCAATTGTGCCCTAGCGTCGGTGTTCTATCACCACTGACGTGCCATAGTCCATTAGTACACACCCGTCCAACTGGCACGGTGTGAGGTTTGTTAAACCTAATAGCGCTATTAACTAATGACCCGTTCGCCATAGCCTCGGCGATTAAGTCGATACAAAAAGGGAGGGACTTCGCTGATAGAGTTCTAGTCCAGTAAGTCTAATCCGTCCCAACAGGACGAGGAATTTACATTCCTGAACCCATTCCCATTCCCACCGGGAATTACCATGCTTTGTAGAAAAGTGTGAACTCACCTCGGTTTGCTCGGTTAGATTCTCAAATATAGCTAACAGTCAAGGTCGGTCAATCACGTCCTAGTATGATTTACCAGTTAGTCATTTAGTGGCTTACAAATAGAGCACAAAGTTCTTACACGTATCTATCACATAGCATGCATTACTTTAACTGTTTATGCCCGCATATATATATACTTTTCCCATCCATTCCCCACTCATAAGCAAACATACGACAGTGCACGTAACACATATAACATGTTATATCATTCACAGATAACATACTCGACATTTAGACACGCAAATCACAACTTATGTCATTTCCGCATTAATATTCAAAACCGGCTGTTTTTGGACATTTTAATAAAATAGTTAACTTATTCCCAAATTTTTACCGAATGTCTTAAACATTCCAAATTTTATTGTGTAAAAATATCGGGGTCCGGTTCGTTACCAATATTTTTATAAAAATTCATTTTCCGGACTGATCTCAGATTTATCTATTTCTGACCACAGTCCACGGAACAATTTATTAAAAATTCATTGTAAGTCCGATTTACCGAAATTCCAGTGGGGTAATTACAAATACATCGGTGGTCATCTACAGTACAAGTTTCAGGATCCAACTCTACACAGAACCCAAGTTATGACAGAAAACAAAACATATATTTTCAGCAGAAAAATGCAGCTCTTGTTGCTGTTACGAAATGACGCTTTAAAAATAGTAAACGAAGTCCAAAAATTACGATTCCGGTACCATTAGAGCCGTATTTCATAATAACACGTTTTAGACTCAAAATATCAGTTTTTCGTAGCGTTTATGACCTGTTTACAGCCAACTGAAGTTGGCTGTAAAACCGGGACAGATTCTGCTTTCACTCTTTAACTTCCTAGTTCGTGTTCGATTGATTTCCGTTAGCAAGTTTATTAATCACAACAACATTAAACATCAATACTAACCAGCAAAACATCAGATAATCAACCAAAAATCATAACAAAACTAGTTTCAAAAGTTTTACACTAACATTCATTCATTAACCACCATGTTTATTATTTTTAGTGGACTTTTAGTTTTGAACTCTAGTGTTCATGATTTTTATCCGACAAAATTCTTATTAACCACTTTAGACAAGCTTAAGAAGGTGATTAGAATCACTTACTACTAGCTCGTGGCTAGGGAAGAAACTAGACGAAGAACGGCTGGTTAATAGCGATGTGAAGAGGTCCTTGGCAATCCGTAAGCACCAAGCTTCTTTGTATGAGATCCTTCACACTTGAGTAAACTTGGAAATGCAAGATTTTATTTTGAAAGTGGGTGGATGGTTGTGAAAGCTCACGGCAGTAAGCAAAAAGAAAGGAGGGAGGAAAGTTGATTTTTTTTTTTTTTTTTGTTAAGTGGTTTAGTGAATGAAATGGTTAACTTCCTAGACATACTTATAATCCATGCATCCTCATTAACCTTTGGTTAAGATGTCTTCTAGATATAAGACATAAATGAATAAAATATACAAATGTGAAAGGGTTTTTCCCACATGGGAACCGAACTCGTTCAAGGGGAAAGGTTTCATGGTTGATTTTGAATTAAATAGTTAGTGTTAGTTTAATAGTTTAGAGATTTAAATTAGTTATTAGTGGGTAGTAAATTATAACGGGTGTTAGGGTATTCGGGGACCCTAACTGGCTCAGAAAAAGAAAAATAGTGTCAATGACAATATTTTTATGCTCCGGGTTAAGTCCGGTTGTTCGGTTGGATACTGTTCCGTTAAAGTGCTTAATTAATCCGTAAAATGTCTTTTATGTATATTTTTGTAACACTTTTAGTTTCTAACACTTAGGAAATTATAACGGACTATTTAGTGACTTTTCTGCATACTACTAGTATGTTAACAAGCACACGTAAGCATAACACAGATATCAGAAAGCAGTTAAGTAATTCCACACAGTCGTCAAGCACTTTCATTATCAAAAATAAATTGTACGGAATACATGGAATTTTGAGGGTTGTCACATATTTATAGGGAGAACCAGGTCGCACCAAACATGTTCATACGGACTGGACCACTTCGCACGACCTGGTGCCAGGTCGCACGAACTGCCCAGTTCGCACGAACTGATCAATTCTGACCTGTTTCCCGTTTTTCTCGTTTTACGAGTCCTGGTCTATCTAATCTATTACAAGACTCGATACAAGACGAAGTCGACAGACATATGCACCAACACTAAAATATAGTTTGATATATTACCAAACCACGATATTAGGTGAGTTTCGACATACTACCAACGTGATATTGTTTACTAAAGTATATTTGATATACTACTGACATTGTTATTTCACAAACTAAAGTATATTTTAATATACTACCAAGGCATAGTTGATGTGCTATTTTCGAATCCAAAGCATAAGTTGATATGTTATTTACAAAACCAAAGTATAATGTATTATACTACCGATGTTTTTCATTCTTAAACCAAAGTATACTTGTGATATACTACCAAATCTATTTATCTATTTCAAAACTAAAGTATATTTAGGTATACTACTCATCCGCTTATCTCAAAACCAAAGTATATTTTTGCATATACTATAAACATTTTACCAAAACGACGCATTTTAGAAACAAAACTTTTACAAGGATTCATGGTTATTTTTTAAAACATAAAACCTTTTCTTGTGTTATCCAAAGCCATGAGTCTAATACATAAATCCTATGTTACTCACAGGCATTTTTATGCTGACGTACCTATTTTTACATATGTTTTAGGTGCTGCTATGTGACTATTATTGATGCATGCTACACATAGGATGGACTTGTGCCTTAGCGACTTTAAAATTTGAGATACAATTGTTTGTACTTCTTTGATTTGTAATAAAACAATGAGTTCAATAATTCAATGAAACGAAACTATTTAATCCATGGTTGTGAAACAATGATTCTGTTACGACACTCCCCGACGTTTCCGCCACGATTTGTTGTTTTACGTGGTCGGGGTGTGACACAAACCCAGCTCGTTCGATCGGATGGGCATCACCCCTTTTCGAACCGACGAGCTGCTTCTGATGAAGTTTCATGTTTGGACCGTCAATCGGCCTGTTTTCTGGTGGAATTCAGTTCTCAAGCCGGCTTTCGACTATGGAACGAGTCGAAAGTCTGTTTGAGTCTGATTTCACCCATGTTTTGTATAAAAATTGAAGAAAAGTTCGAAAATCAGTTGTAAAACGTGATGTTCATCAGATCTGAGCCGGAAACATGTGAAATTCTGTCAGATCTGGTGTAAAAAGTGTGAGATTCTTTTAGTTTTTGTATAAACGTTGTGAAAATCTGTTAGATCTGGGACCAATCTTGTTTAAATGGTGCCCCACAACAGTTTGCATAAACCCTAGTGGAAACCACCTTCAAGAGGTCCAAATTAGGTGGTTTATGAGAAAATGTTGAAGTGTTCGTGTGATTTTGATGAAGAATATGGTGTAGAAGTGATAAATGATGAAGGTTGTACAAGATTTGAGGAGAAATACTTACGGAATGGCCTTGAATCTCGATTAAAGTGACTGAGAGTGCGTGTGGTCGAATGGTAGAGTGTACAGGTGAGAGAATGAAGGGTCAAGGGTTCTATTTATAAGTGATAGTGACAACTAGTCGGTGGAGAGGTGCAAGGGGTCGGAGGGCTTTCCGGTCGAATGGCCATCCGGTCGGATGGTCATCCGATCGGATGTCCATTCGGACAGCCGATACCCATTTGCTAGTTTTTCGACTTTGGTTCGTTTTGCGAGCTAGATTAAGTGTTGCGTTGCGTATTATTGTGAGTAACCATTACATGGTATTATTACATAATTAACACAAAAGTCTCTGTGTTTCGAGTTTGCGTTTTAGCTAGTTTCCCATTCAATAAGTATCAAGTTTCTCGTTCAGCCAAGTATCAAAGTCTCTCGTTCATTAAGTATCAAGTTTCTAGCATCACAAGAGTCAAGATTCACACTGTTCATGTATAAAGCATCACAAAAGCATCACATAGAGTAAAAGTTTCACATAGTTTAACGCGATTAAGCATCACAAGGTAGGAAGTATGACGAGACTTGCCAAAAGATAAAATTTTCGAAACGCAGGGCGTTACATAATTAAGATGGTCAAGTCGAGGTTATATTTAAAAGGTCTCCTGAAAAGACAATAGAAATGATGGTTCAAGAAGAATCTCAGGTACCTGAAAATAAAGAGATCTCGATAAGTTGTAAAATGTCTAAGATATGTATGGATACGAAATAAAAATCTACATCGTTATACTTTTGTATGTAATGTAGCGCTTGAAATGATAAAATGATAAGGATTAAAATTTAAGATCAGTCTATGAGAAATGATTGGCCAAAAGAGAAAAGACGCGAATAAGGCAGAGCTGAATTCTCTAATTAAATGGAAAGTTTTATGACCAACAGTCCATACAACTGAAGTTGTGAAATATGTTGGATATAAACAGGTCTTTTATGCGAATTATGTGAAAATCAAATTGAGTGATATAAGGAAAAATTGGTGGCACGAGAATTTTCGCAAAGACCTGTGATTGATTATGAGGAGACGTATTCTCCATTATCAAGTGGTGGATGCATTGACTTTCCAATATCTTATTAGTCTGGTAATATAAAGAGAGAATTGATATGCGTCTTATGAATGTTATGTATCACTTGATGCTAAAAGTTTACATGAAAGTCCCGAAGGATTAAATTATACAAGTCATGTAAAGTAACTTCTCGAGAATAATGTGATCATTTATACATATTCGGATTTGAATAGGTTATGATTATTTTACATGTTGGAACTCATGATGAGTTTCTAAAGTAATTGAGTGCCTAAAAGGTTAATTGAAACATCTTAACGTTGTAATACTTGTGCACCAAGAAACATACATAAAAAACTTGTACCCGATGATTATGACATCTCAATAAATAGTGTACATGCATGGTACAATATGGATTTTGGAGATAAAAGCAAGTGTTCATGACTGTCACACCCCGACCGCGTAAAACAACAAACCGCGGTGGAAACGTCGGGGAGTGTCGTAACAGAATCATTGTTTCACAACACATGGTGATTAAAGATTTTTTCTATTCCATTAATGAACTCATTGTCTTAATACGAACCAGATAATTACAAATAATTGTCTTTCAAGTTTTAAAGTCACTAAGGCACGGGTCCACTGTGACACTTGTGCTCCTTAAACACCGCACGATGTAGGACAATATCTTTTATCAAAGAAACAATGTGTTTTTGGTCTCAATGTTTGCTTTTTATGTTTGACAATTTCACGTTTTGATTTTAAGTTCAATTTCAAGCTTTAAACCGCTTTCTGGGAAGTTATACGCAAACTGGCACGTAAACGTAATCAGTTTAATGCGACAAACACTCCAGAATAGTGACATAGGCTTAACATACCTTAAATAACTTATATATAACTTACAAATAAGTTTTGAAGGCTTTGGTGTGTCAAAAACAAGTTTATTCGATCACAGGGACTATTTGCGTCAAACGTCAAACTGTGAAAGTCTTCCGATTCGTACTGTAACAAACATTCCAGAACTTGATCATAAGCTAAACATACCCTAAATATCCTTTACATATCTTAGAAATAGGCTTTGAGGGGTTCGGTATGCGAAAATACGCTTATTTGATCAATAGGGACTAAAAGCGTCAAAAAGTGCATAAGTTTGCATTTACGCGCATAACTTACGTTTTGAACATATCAGAACATCCAAAAAAATTTTGTAATCATTAAAATATTTTATTTTGGTGATTGGAATGCTAAAATTCCATTCGTCGTGTAATTTGGATCGTTTTTCGCGTCCGTTCGTGTTTTGTCGTAATTAACCGAATAACGCAACCGTACGACCAAACGAACCGACATCCATGATATTTCCAAGCATATTTCATGTCCCCTATACTTAAACTTCATTATTGAGCCTTGAAAATGGGTTAACGGGGCTTAAACGCGTCAAAAATGGCTTAAACATGCTGCAGGGACCATTTTTGCCAATTTTTGAAAGTTTCTGGCCCAGGTAAGCCGTGGCGTCTCGCCACAGCAAAGGGGGTGTGCTGTGGCGGCACGTGACGCCCCTGTTTTGACAGAAACTTTAGTTTTCAGCAACTAGCTTGATTTTAAGGGTCTTTTATGCAAATTTCTCAATACCTTGAGCTGGTTTTTGGAGTTCCATTGTATTATAAACCATGTTCCACAAGTGTAGGGTCAAGATTAATTCTCCTAACACTTGGAATGATCTTGTTGATCCAAACAACCTATAAATAGACATGGGTTTCTCATTCATTTCTCACACAAATTGAATCAATTCTGCTCTAAGTTGAAGCTTATGCTTCATACCTGAGTATTTTGGTTCAATTCTTCCTAGCTTAGACCTTTTGTAAGCTTCTTTCATGCTTTTATGCTTTTCAAGCATGAAAGTCAAATAGTGTTTGACTTTCTGCTTTGACCATGATTTGGTCAACACAAAGTTCGTTTGAACTTTGTAACATGAGCGTAATCACGATGGTTATAGTCCCTTGTGACTATACCTACTGATTACCACGTCGATTAGTCGAAGTGACGAGTCAAAGTTTCGGTCAAAATGCGTATTTATGTGTATTTTGCAACGAAGCTATTTTTGGGTATCAGAACACTTTGTTTTGATATCAAACCTGTTTTCTAACTTAGTTAAACATGTTTAACTCGTCACTTTTAGTCTAGTGCTTGTTTAGGGTCGTAAGTCAAGCGGTCTAAACCACCGCTTAGACTTTCGAACCCGACCCGTTTGGTCGATCATTAGGATCCGACCTAGGGGTGTTCAGGATTCGTTTCGAATTCGAAAAATTCGAAATTCGTTTAAATTCGATTCGATTATCAAGAATTCGTTTCGATTATAAGAATTCGAATTCGAATTCGATTCAATTCGAGTCAAGTAAATCGAATACGAATTTATAATTTCAAATTCGATTCGATTCGAAATTCGAATAAAAATTATATATTTTTATTTATTATTTTTATATATAATAAATATATAACTTTTATTAAGCTATACTATAAATTATTTTCTAAATTTTTTCCAAGTATTAAAATTACCCATTACCAAACACATTACATGACCCATAAGTAAAACCTAATTAACAAATCTATCAATAGATTTCTAAACATAAAAATATTAACTTATAATGTGGAGTGATTATTCCCGGCTTCTCGTTTTGAATTTTAGACTTGTGGTACTTTATTTGAAACTTTTTAATGTGATATCGTGTTTTATGGCTGCTTTAAAATTTATGTTTCATTTTTATAGTTTTTTACGTGTTTTAAAGAATCTGAATTAAATCGAATTTATTCGAATTCGATTCGAATTCGAAATTTTAACCGAATACGAATCGAATACGAATTGGGTTTTTTTATTCGAATATGAATTCGATTCGAATTCGATAGGTTTTAATCGAATTCGAATCGAATACGAATTCAAGGAAAAATAAAAATTATTCGAACAATTCGATTCGAATAATTCGAAAATTCGATATTCGATTCGATGAACACCCGACCAAACATATTTTTTGACCATAGTTGTATAGGGAATAACCTTCTGAGGTTATACCTTATGGTCACTTCGTTTAGTTAGTTGTATGATAGGTAGTTTATATGCCTTAGGAAAATGACCAAAATGCCCTTTTGCGCATAATTTCATTTTAAGCATATGTAACACATGTTTTGACATCTAAACTGATTATATAACATAATTAGATATGTTAAGGCATATAATACTTGTCATAGGACTAGTTAGGCATCTCGAACGCGCATTCGCGCGAACGACGCGTTAAAGTAGCGTAGACTACCTTAATGGGTCGTAATGGGTCGTAAGCACTTAGGATAGGTTCCGATTTAGAATGTAGGCTTTGTTAAACCATATTACATGAGTTCCAATACTCATTTGGTTTACGAGACCTCATTCTACCCGATCTTCCGATTTAGGTGTCGATTCACTAACATAGTATCAGTTACACTAGGAACCACTTCGACACTTGAACTTTTGATCCATTGAGCTTTGTTATACCTTTTAAAAAAGAACTATACGCAATCCCAGGCGAGTACATAGTTCCCCTCTTTTACCGTTTTCAAATGTTTTGGGGTGATTCATATGTGTAACCGATTTGTTTTCCAAATGTATGGCATATATATGTTTACTAAGTGCTTTTATGTGTACTATTCCGATTATGCAAATACGATATTTATCCAAATCCATAAAAGATCTACCTATCTTCATAGTTAGATTCTTATAGGATATTTGAAGTACAGTCTTAGATCTTACTATCTTCATAGTGAGATTTTTAAGAAGTACTTTACAAGACGATCGTTATGGTTTATGTGTAGAATGTTGGTGATTTAGATAACGAAACTAGAGTAATACAATAAACACATGGTGGATACGCCGCTGGTACTTCCTATATATAAGTGTGTTTATTGTATTACCCTTCGTAGCGTTATCCCAAATCACCATTAGGATTTAGGATTGTTTTGATTCAATGATTCAATGTAATAGAACCCAAAATCGTTATAGCATCTATCTATATTCATAGATTGATTCTTGTAGGATGTTTAAAGTACTAATATTGGAGTCCTTGATTGGATTCATTGTGTGCTTTAATGAGTATGTGAGTAAACAATGTAACAGAAACCGAATCCTTATAGCATCTATATATCTTCATAGGTTGATTCTTGTAGGATGCTTAAAGAACTAATATTGGAGTCCTTGATTGGATTCATTGTGTGCTTTAATGCGTGTTTACAAGTTGATTGACAGATTGACAATTTATGTGTTTATGTGATAGTTGTGATTTAGATAACGAAACGAGTATAATAAAATAAGAACATGGTGGATACGCCGCTGGTACTTCCTATATATAAGTGTTCTTATTTTATTACTCTTGTAGTGTTATCCGAATCACTTTAGGATTTTGTGTACAATTGATCCAATATTCAATTATCCAAATCCTTGAAGAATCTCCCATATCTTTATATGTTATATTCTTTGAAGGATGTCTAAAGTATTATTATAAATCATTGACTTGATCTATATAATACTCACACAAGTTTTGATTAATTTCAAAACTGTTATTATTAATCCTTGATTGGTTTTCTAATAATACCTTAACGAGTTTTACAATGATTTCAACGAGGTTACAATATACAATTTCAAATGGCATAAAAGTTTCTTAGTAATAATCATATTGCCATATACAATACTTTTTGCCACGAGTCTTCACAATCAAGATTACGTATTGCAATACTAAACTTTTGCCATTCTTTGGCTTCAAGATTAATTTTCAATCGACAACTCTTGTAGTTGTCAAAGTATTGCAATATCAAAGTTTTACCTTTTATTTGGCTAACAAAACCTATGTATTCGCTGGCATTTTTACGCTGACCTTATTTTCACATATGTTTCAGGACTTGTGACTGTTCAAGCATGCAAAGCATAGGACTGCATCCGGACCTTAGACTTCTTTAATCAAAAGACAATTACATGTATTCTTTGTTTGTAAAACGATGTTAATGTTATTGAAACAATTTAGTACCAGTAGTTGTGAGCAATTTGTAACGTGACTCCCCGATATTTCCGCCGCGTGTTGTTGTATTACGCGATTGGGGTGTTATAGATTGGTATCAGAGCACTGGTTATAGGGAATTAGGTTATTAGCATGCCTTAAGCCTAGTCTATAACCTTCCTAGGACCCAAACATGAGTAGACTTAGGAACTCCTTCCTAAATCCTCATCCTTATTCGTGCCACAACTATTTTGTGATTTACAAATCATCTAGCTCTAGATGATTTATTGTCACACCCTGAATTTTGCGAAAGCGTGATTATTGGTGTGACTTCTTAATACCATTGCATACGATCATAACAACACTATATGATAAAAACCAGTAGATATACATCCATTAATTTAAGTTTAAAAGTAGAACAACATAATTGCCTGAAATGTCGATTCCAAATTCAAGTTACAAACCATAACATATTTTAAGGAGTTCAAAAAGACTCAACAAAAGATTTTAAAACAAACCCGAGTTTAGGACCACGTATCTCGTCCAGGATTAAGATACGTCTCCTAAGCCCTAATGACTTGGATGACATCTTTATTCACAACGCAGCTTAAAAACTCCAACGCCCGCAGATCCATTTACTAATTCCCTGAAATACATGTAGTTTGAAAAATCAACAAAAGTTGAGCGAGTTCATGTGTAAGTGAGTATGTATAAGCCTTTGTAATGTATCTGTATGTATGAAAATCCCTGGTATGTAGCAATTAAGGAAAAAGAGATCACCATTGGGTTGCAAAGCCAATGATATGTGTGAAGTGATGCAGGAAGACTCAAACCTAGCAAATTTGTGCGTCGGGCACATAGTCACCGCCTGGTCCACTCAGCGGACTCAGGAGTGGGGCTCGCTACACCCAAATAGATCTATCACTCATGTCCCTCGGTCCTACAACGAGGATTAATGGCCTCAAGTTCCACCTACCCACTCACATGATCTAAGTAGTAAACCCTCCTTAAGCTAACCATACCATGTATATAAAAGTCTGTAATAATTGTCGCATGTATTTCACCCCCGAAGTATAAAACTGAAAACAGTAAGGAGAAAAGGGGGAACATGAACTCACTGTATTGCGTCTTCGTACTTGTAACCCAAATCTCCGCGGCAAACACGACTACCTACAATGGTCTAACGTCTATTAGACGAACGGGTCGTGCCTTGTCTTAGTATTGATTAGTGCCTTACGTTTTAAAGTGTCTTCAATATTTTTGTAATAATATTTCTCAAGTGTTGTTATTCGTATTTCCTTCCCAAGGATGGGAGTATCTCATGCTTGTGGATTCGTATCCTTGTATTAGTATATCTTGCCCTAAATAACATAACTAGTTCACAAATCAAACAAATATTCACACAAGCGTTTTAGTAATATATATTCTAAATATATATTTATCCGCTTTTGTTTACGAAAACCCACCTCCGACACTTTGTATTTTGTTACAAAAATTATGGCGAGGTTTGTATTTGAAAAGCATAGTCTAAAATACTCTTGTAAACCCTTATATAGAAAATATTTTCTAAGTGCTAGGATTTTCAGAAAATTTCGCCATAGTCTCCTTTGTAAATGGAGGTGTTCATGCTAAATAGCATATCATTTTATTTAACATATAACACATTAGATTGTTCTCAAATAACCAACCCGACATTTAGACGTGCAAAATACTACTTTTATCATTTCAGTTTTAATATACAAAACTGGGCTGTTTTCGGGCATTTTAATAAAATAGTTATCTTATTCCAAAAATTCCCAAATTTTTACAGAATGTCTTAAACGATCCAAATATTATTGTGTAAAAATATCGGGGTCCAACTCATCAGCAATATTTTATAGAAAAACATTTTCCGGACTGAAATCAGATTTATCTTTTTCTGACTGCAGTCCGCGGAATAATTTATTTAAAATTCATCGAGAGTCCGATTTACGAAATTCCAGTGAGAGAATTACAAATACATCGGTGGTCATCTACAGTATAAATTTTATGACCTAATCCTACACCGATTTCAAGTTATGACGAAAAACATAACACCTATTTTCAGCAGTAAAAATGCAGCTTTAGTTGCTGTTAGAAAACGACCCTTTAAAAATAGCAAACGAAATCCAAAAATTATGATTCCAGTGCCATTAGAACCGTATTTCATAATAACACGTTATAAACTCAAGAAAATCAGTTTTTCGTTAAGTATTGACCTGTTTACAGCCAGTTGAAGGTGGCTGAAAATGCTAATCAGCAAGCTGTTTATAGGTTAAATGTTACTAAAACGCACACATACGATCGCCATACTTTCTAATACGATTAACATTAGACCATAAGTCGTTTACAGCAGGTCATGGTTCAATTTATTTCAGATTTATCATGATTTCATCATCATTTATCACTACTTCATCATATGTTAGTTGATGTTCAAGACTTTGTTTAAGGTTCTTTAGAGTTCTTATGTTTTTTATCTTTAAACATCATTAACCACTAAAATAACAAGTAAGATACAAGGATCTAAGTGCTTACCACTAGCACAAAGCTAGGAGAGTTCAAGAGGAGAAAAGTGGTGGTTAATAGCAAATAGAGGAGGTCCTTGATGATCCGAAAGCTCCACCCTTCGTTATTCACCTTGATACACCTTAATATCACTAGAGCATGGATGGAATGGAAGTGAAAAATGGTGGTGGTGGTGGCCTTGATCTCGGCCGAGACTAGAGGAAGAGGGAGAGAGAGTTGTAAGTGATTTGTGATGTTGGTGGTGTGTGTAGTCAAGTCCCTTTGGTCATCCTTATAATCCCCCAACACTCCTTTGTCTAATAGATATTGTGTCTTCAAGTGTACATAACATATCTAATATTTTATTCAAGAAAATCATGGGGTGGAAGTCCCCATGTAACCGGCCCAAGGGGGGGGTATAGGGTTGGGTTTCAACTGTTGGTTACTAGTTTAGTTAGAATTTAGTTAGAGTTTAAATGATATAGATAGTGTATTATTGTGTGTTATGTAATATAAGGTGTGTTAGGGTGTTCGGGGACCCTAACTAGCTCAGAAAACTAAAAACAATGTGTTTGGCAAAAATTTTATGTTTCGGGTAAAGTCCGGTTGTTCGGTTGGGCGTTGTTCCGTTAAAGTGTTTAATTAATCCGTAAAGTATCTTTTATATTACTTTTTGTGACACATTTAATTCCCAACACTTTGGAAAGTATCTAGGATCATTTTGTCAAGTTTTTGCACATTACTAGCATATCTAAATGCTGAATTTTATTTAAACGTGCAGAATTTTGCAGTCAAAGTATGTTTTAGGCACTTCCCGGCACTATATCTATCACTTAGCGACGCAGTTTTATGGTCCTCACTTCCCTACACTCCCTACTAGTGTAGTATCCTGTCTCTGGCTCATACTGGCCTCAAAAACATTGTCTGTCCGGGTGCTGGCATTGTCAGCATGTTTTCTGGGTTATCCGCTCACTGTGCTTTGTGCATCAAGTTTGTCACTAAAGTTTGTGTGTAATAAATGGAGTGACAATATGAATGTGATGCATGTGTATGTATGTAACAGAAATCAGAAAGCAGTTTAATCAACAGTTGTAATCAAGCACAGTCATTAAGCACAAATTAATTATTAATTAACTGTACGGATGCATGCAAATTTGACAGTTGTCACATTCTCCCCCCGTTAAGAAAATTTCATCCTCGAAATTTGTACTACCTTAACCCCTTATGGCTACGTCACACGTGTATGTGTATGAATAATACCGAGGTGGAAAATCACCAAATCGAATCAAACCTTACTCACATCAGGTGAGTCCAAGAATATATAACAATCCGAACCCTATGGTTAAAAGGTATGTGCTTTTAGCATTTGATGACAAATGTACAAGACGTATTTGATGTATAATCTAGGGTATCCTGTTAACACGGGTTCCACAAAAGGGGAGATTTGACTGATAAGATCCCCAAACGATCGATCGCAATATGCAGACAAGTTTCTACAAACCATAGCATCTGCTACATGAATTCAAAGTCAACAACTCAAACGTACTAGTAAAATGACATGTCAACCCTCGAATAATTGAATGGTGAGGTTTAGTGTGTTGACATTTTTGAATTGCGAAAGTACGGCGAATGAAATACAAGTGAATCTGGTGTATCATTGTCTTGATTTGTAGTTGCATCAGAAATGTTTAAAGGACAAGTCAAACAAAAGTATCTATAGTTTTGTGTGAAACGGTTGACCATGGTTAGCACAAGCAGCAAGTTTGTAATGACATAATTCAATAATAGTGGTGACTGAACAAGTTCACCGTGTTTGGAATCAAATGAAAGTGTACTGAGAAAATCTGAAGATTTGATTTACGCAATGTTATAGCGTTTCCAATTAAATACGGAACATCAAAGAACCACTGTTTTCGATCAAAGATGAAAAGTAATAAGTATCGCAAGGCATTCGATTGATTATGAAAGAATCGTTAGGAGGTACATTGCGGTATGAAATAAATCTAGGTACCATTGTTTTAACACATAACTGTGTAGAGACTGCTTTAATTGAATTAAACAAGACGGATTTAGAGCAAATTAGCAAATAATTCAAATCCGTGTATGGAGTGAGTAGCCAAATTAGTGCAAGCTCCAATTTCGTGAAAGTATCACCGTAAGGTATCGAAATCAACAAATGATTTAGTGGGGTCGTAGACCAACCAAGTCCACTATGACTCGAAACAAAAGAACCTTTGCAAAATGTTTAAATATGATGCTCTCAACACATCATATGGCGTCTTAAATTGAATATGTGAAATGGATAAGTTCAAGCAATTGAACTTAGTTTCAGCGTAACCCGACAATAAACGTATGTACCAACAAAGGAAATCTCGGCATGGTAACAAAATAAACCATGAATGTAATTTGGAATAAAAGAAGTTTTAAGAGAGTGTGTTGACTTGACAGCAAAAGAGCCAACAATTACAATAATGTAGGTCATTCGAATCACAATTCAGTAATCAGACTTAGCAACATAATATTTGAACTCCAATGAAGCGTTTGAAATGAAACCGCATGCGTAGTAAAAGGTGCATGTATAACATATAAGTTTTCAAGAAATGAAGCAATGTGTATTTGCTAAAATGGAGAAATGACCAAGTATCGAATCAATGGGTGTTCGCTCTCAGCGAGGAAAAATTTACGTGATGCAACTACCATTAAGGGGAGTAGGGATGCAAACATCTACTCGCTAGAAGTAAAAGAAATTTAAGTACGTTCTGTTTGGTCAACTGAAATAGTATATATGTCAGAATAATAGGTTTTGCTTGAGTTTATGGGTGTGGTTCCTAAACAACAACCCTTACGAGTTTGGATCTGGGTTCCCAAGGGTCCTAAGTATATGTTTTCTAGATTTTCAAAGTTTCGTATTCGGTGTAAAATCGTTCTGTGCATCGTGTAGGAAACGCCATTCTTGTGTATGTTTAAAACAAGTTATTGTCCCACAATTTTCCCCCCGGTATACTTTCTTCCGGAATTCACAGCTACTCGATCATCGATCAGTCGGGAAATACTGGTTGGATCCTCGTAGTTAATCAATTAAGTAAGTCGTCATTTCTTAGCAATAGTCGCTGACTCTTGTTGGCTAGCTCGCTCGGCTCCTGGTAGTTTGATGTTCATTTGAAAATCATCGTCCTTTCTCTTGACGAGCAGAATTTGGAGTTACCCAAAAGGGAATCTTGGTCTGTTATCTTCCTTCTCCATCAACCACTGAGGTTGCACTGACAATCCTTACATCTCCGAAGGTGTAAGTCGCTAAGATGCATCGACTATAGGCGCGACGCCTGGAATCAAATAGATGCGAAATTCGACTAATCGTTGAGGAGATAATTCTGGTAAGTCTTCGAGGAAGACTTCGGGGTATTCCCTTATCACAGGGGTATTTTCGAGTTTTGGTTCTTCGGTTCCCTTGTCCCCGACATGAGCCAAGAAGACAACACATCCTTTACGCAACAATTTTTGTTCCTTCAGGTAGTTAGTAAACTGTAGAGGCGTATCCTGCTTCATGAGTCGCGATCATTCCTTCGTTCGTCATTGGGATGCGAACATCAATCTTTGCTCGATCGCCTGGCAACTAATCCACCCCAATTACCTCGTGAAGCTTCCCAACCCAACTGGTAGTAGAGTAACCGTAAACTTACGCTCTCCGGGTTCTATCTTGCCGTCTCTAGTTACTGCGTTGGCTTCCACTAGCTTCCCATTAGCTAGTTCTCTCGAGTGCGGATTAACTACCTACTTGCTACTAAACCAAGTATGCTATCAACTCTAGAGACGTGAATCGTAAAATTTACAACAGTATTTGGCAATACATATGCATTACATTGAGTAATATGGGACATACCGATATCCTCGCTTGAATTTCTGGCGTGCCTCCCTAGCTCCGGTGTTGAGCTTTCATTCCTGTGCTTGAATATTTCTAGGGCAATATTTTCTGAAATGCTTTTTGCTCCCATAGTTAAAACAACCTTGTGCACGTTTCTGTTTGTCACTCGTTCTGCCCTAATATTCGTCATTGTCGTTGTTTCCTCCGTGATTCTCACTACCATCTCGGCCTCCATTTCTACTTTCAGCATCTTGCCTACAAGTTTCCTTGGGATGCCCCCTCTTGCCACAGTTATCACATTTTCCATATTTACATCGCCCGACATGATAATGTAAACAATTGTCGCATTTAAGTAGGATACCCATGTAGTCTTTTCCCTTCTTGGCCTTCTTCTCGTTACTCCCCCGAGTAACCACCTTGAAATTTGCGAGCTTTCTCTTGTTATCCCCAGATGACTCTACAGGAGTCTCCTTTTTCTCCCCCGTAGTGGAAAATTCTCCTCGTCTAACTGCTTCTTCCGTGAGCGCCACGCCTATGTCGATAGCCTTGGTGATCGTTGAAGGTTTAGATGTTGTTACCAGGCTTAGAATCTGAGGTGCCAGTCCCCCAATGAAACGTTCGATTTTCCTAGATTCTGGTTCCACCAAACGCGAAGCAACTTGTGATAATTCGCCAAATCTCTGCACATATTCAGCTATCTTTGGACCTTCCATTTTCAAGTTCCATAGTTCAGTTTCCAATTTCTGGACTTCTGCCTTAGAGCAATATCTCTTACACATCAATTCCTTCAGTTCGTCCCACGTC
The DNA here is from genome assembly GCA_030545235.1 of Helianthus tuberosus. Classification (NCBI taxonomy): domain Eukaryota; kingdom Viridiplantae; phylum Streptophyta; class Magnoliopsida; order Asterales; family Asteraceae; genus Helianthus; species Helianthus tuberosus. Next base: position 101,289 of record JARYGA010002852.1, read on the forward strand.
AAAGCATACGCAGTGGTCTCGCCCAATGCCTGAACCTGAAGGTTCCACCATGACAGAGCCCCATCTACAAATAGCCCAGCTACATACGTGACCTGATGTTCTGGGGCACATTTGCTCAACCGTAAGATAGAATTCGTCTTCTCCACCCAACGCACAAAAGCTAAGGCACCCCCAGTGCCGTCGAATCCTCGAGGTTTATGGTTCAAGAACTGCTCGTAAGTGCAGCCGCTGGGTGGGTTATTTCCTGAGGTGCCTCCGCCGTGTTCAGAGCGAAGGGCCTCGAGTTATGCGATGGCTTGCGAGATGCGTTCTTGTAGTCGTGCCGTCGATGTGGGCGGAGGGTTGTTGGCATTGATGTTCCCTTGTGTCGACATCTTCTGAGAAGAAGATTGGTTAGGTCAGGTCTTATTTGCTCAGTGAGTGCATTTGGTTGTTTAGTGGCCATAAGTTCATACACATAACAGGTCATTATACCAACCAATCAAGCAATAGTATAATCATAGTATAACCAAGTAATTCGGTAATTATGTTTAATGTGAGCTTAGCAAGTAAGCACGTAGCATTATAATTTTAGTGCGCACATAAAGATCAATAATCGTGCTTAACGAAGACATAGCGACTGAGCTTTCGTCGGTTATTGGCCACAAAGTATTGTCGCATGTTTAATGGTGATTGGCTTCTCATTACTCCCTGATCACAACTGTACTGCCTTCCAAGATGTATTACGTCAACAGGGACACGGGGTCACCCTACCCTTATCCATTAAATAAATTGGTGTATCAAAATTACGTAGTCAGATGTGGCCTTCAAAAGTCTCCACAATTTCGGCTTATTAGTGTCTTTACCCAAATGTAATGCAATCCGCATAGTCCAGAAACCAACTATACTGGTGACTGAGGTGGAGGAGGAAAGAAGAGTAAACTGTTAACATGCGTGAAATCCTCCTCGAGCTTGTATATACGTCGAAGCAATTGGCTGATCTGCCACTTGGCAGTAAAGAAACGGGAATCAAATCCTGGGAAAAGTGTAATAGTATCAGGGGAGAGTGCCAAAAGGATCTTTGATAGATGGGGAGGACCAAAGTATACTAGTAACAGACAGGGCGGAGGACATGGTGTCTTACATAAACTTTTCAGACAATATGTTGTCTTGTGATGTAGACACTTAAATCATGTTTTCGGTTATGTAATGTTTTGCATTTGAAGTTGTCAATTGTGGTGTCAGCTCAAGCTCCAACATTCTGCGACTCATATCCTTAAACTGTAGTTGATGTTACAAGAGCAACTCGTCTCGTGTGTGGCCTCCATAATGTGAGGGATGGTAAGGGTCTAAAATTAGCATAGTGTATTATAGGAACCATCAAATTGGCTCGTCCAGCGATGTAGAGGTGAAAGTAGTAAACGTTGCGGCCTGTAAGGCCGTAGAAAATGCTGCTGTAGCAAAAAGGATCGTTACGCGGGTACTGACCTGGAGTACCTTTCCGGGGTGCAGGTATGTCTTGAAAGAAAGCGATAGGCACGTTGGCACAATGGACGTCGGTCTTCATAGGGGAAAAGAGCAATGTCAGCGGTTGTGGGTGCAATATCAAACGTCTCAACTGATAGGGAGGTCATTAGATGCGGGTGCTGGGTCGGGTATAAGGGATGCATTGTCTGGTAAATCAAAAGAAATAGGGTCATGATCAAGTAAAGGTGCAGGTTCATCAGGTGCAACATCAAGCGGACCCAAAAAGTGCAGAAGCTAGCTCAGGAGCAGGCTCTGGGGCGTCTAACGGTGTGGTGCCTTGAGCAGGTGATAGTGCAACAGTCATAGTGGTGGGGTTGCCCGAGTTAGTAGCAAAAAGCGGTAACCTGACCGTCTGTAGGGCCGCAGACTCAAAGGAGTCTGAAATCGGGAGTATACTAGAATCAGAGGGTAGCTTGACAACAGGGGTCTCAAAAGTGAAATTTGTAACGATGTTCTCGTCTAATTTTCCATTATCATGTGCATTATCGGAAGGACCATCAATATTACGTCAATATCGTTATCAATTGTTCGTCGAGTAACCAACCTTCGGAAGGAATTTCCACAAGAGGCGCATTGTCGAGGATCAGAGCCATGGTGTGCTTACCAACGGGATGACCAGTAATGAAGTGGTCATGGGCCGAAACATGAATGACAGAGGGATCTTCATCAAGGAAGCCATCAGCAAGGGTAAGGTATCACCAGAATCTGGTAGCGCGGAATGTTGGAAGTCATCCTCGTCCTTGGTCAGCATATCAGGATCACTCTCAGTGTCTGCCATAAATATCTCTGGCGCAGATGCAGTCTCCTTATCCGTGGCGGTGGCCGTAGGGTTATCAATGTCTGATAACTTGCTTTCTAAATAGAGTGACATGTGTGCCGGTACATAATAGTCATAGCATGTATTTCCATAGTAAGTACTAACAATTAGTGTATGCGAACAAGATAATTTGTCATGTAGTCATGTATTCACATTATTCTTCATGAAACCTACTATCCTTCCTAGTCTCTCAGACTAAGCCTCCCAGTCTCTCAGACTCAATTTCCCTAGTCTCTCAGACTCAATTTTTCCCAGTCTCTAAGTCTAATTCCCTGGTCTCTAAGACCAATCCTCCCTCAGTCTCTAAGACTGATCCTCCCTCAGTCTCTAAGACTGATCCTCCCTCAGTCTCTAAGACTGAATTATAATCATAAATTTTGAAATGTGTATTTGTGCCTTTTTGTTTGTAAAAAGGTTTGTTTCCTGGATCTGGACGTTTTGTGTATGCAATGAAAAACAAGTCGTGAAAACATTTTCGTGAGAGCCCTAATGATCGTAGTCTAGACTCGAGAAAGAATCTTAGTTCGCTACGATCGAAGCTCTGATACCAAGCTGTCACACCCTGACTTTTACGGAAGCGTGATTATTGGTGTGACTTCTTAATACCATTGCATACGATCATAACAACACTATATGATAAAAACCAGTAGATGTACATCCATTAATTTAAGTTTAAAAGTAGTACAACATAATTGCCTGAAATGTCGATTCCAAATTCAAGTTACAAACCATAACATATTTTAAGGAGTTCAAAAAGACTCAACAAAAGATTTTAAAACAAACCCGAGTTTAGGACCACGTATCTCGTCCAGGATTAAGATACGTCTCCTAAGCCCTAATGACTTGGATGACATCTTTATTCACAACGCAGCTT
>JARYGA010002853.1:0-49774 GCA_030545235.1 Helianthus tuberosus
AAAGTCTTGTAGTGACTTATAAGTGGGTTAAAAAACTAAAAATAAGAACTAAATGTTAGTTGAGGGACTAAAAGTGTTTAAATTGAAACTCGTTATAATAAAACATAAATTAAACTCAAAACACACACTTGTGTGTGTAGTGTGTGTGCTGAGTTCGATCAAAACACAGAGGGGGACGAACAGGTTTTCTCCAAAACCCTAACCTTCATAAATCTCACAAATTGAAGGCTCAAATCAGTTCCAAAACGAAATCCAAGCTTAAATTTGGTGATCTCCATTGTAAGGGGGTTATAAGGTATGTGAAATTTGATAAGAAATCTCTATTTGAATTTCTGATGAACTTAGGGAATTCGAAATTGATTGTTGCATGATTGTTATATGGGTATAATAGGAACAATATAGTGTCTAGGAGTAAACCAAGTATATGTTGAAATCATGCTTGATTCTAGTAAATTCCATGAACACCATTGAATGTGATAAGTGTGTTTTTGTGGAACTTGATAAACACTAGGATTTTGGTTGTAGTTCTAGTGTAATTTGATATTTATGAAGTGATTTCAGATTTATTGATGTTAACAATTATATGAAATAGTCCGATTGATGTTAATTTTAGCCATATAACAAGTTATGAACTTGATAATGAATCATGTAAAAATTATGCCCTTAAATTGTTTGTGGAAATGCCTAAATGAAGGCTAAATGTTGAAATTTGAACAAAACCGCATATTTATACTAGTTGGTAAACTATGCGTATTATGTGAATCAAAGAGTTCTGAATGCGATGTGATTGAACTCTATAGGAAAGGAAGCCGGAGCATCGAGCGGACAAGCCGGTGTTGACGCACGATTGAAGGGTGTGCTTTGAAGGTATGTAACTCGATTCGTTACATTAATTAAATTTGATATATAAATCTTGTATAGTCGTGTTTTAGAATAGAGACTTGTGTTGATTGAGGTGACAATGTTCACTACTTGAATTAATAGGTTAAGATTGGATTAAGAAGCGTTTGGTAGTCAATATAAATGGAGGATTCCATAATTGAGCCAAACAGGTCGAATAATTGTGTAGTTAGTAGTGTTAGTGTTGATAGTTAGCTTTTGGCGTCGACAATCACAAGAGCATGAAGCCATATGATTGGTAATGATTTTCCGGTGATATTAAGCCCCGGATGTTGGGTAAGAGCGCCTTAAGGTTACTATCTCATTGGTACAAAAATTGGTATAAACTTGGTGGGTTGAATAATTATATAGTGATTTTAGTCATTCGGTCCGTAACCCGAATTCTTGGAATAATAAATGTAATAGGCATGTTGGTAATGAAATTACAGTCATATCGAAAAAAGAATCACCTAAAACGGACCTACGAATCAAAAGTTATGGGCATTTGAAGTTAACATTTGTAAATTTCAGAGCTGGCAGGAAATGCAGGTCAAAAACCTGCACCTGCTGGAAAACCGAGTCCCCCGCGCCACGCGACAGAATCCTTTGGATCTAGCGCGACACGCGACAAGAGGAAGGGGGTCTGGCGCGACACGCGACAGGCCTAAAACTATTTTTTTTTTATTTTTTTTCGATGATTTGATGCTAGAACTCGTTTACATGCAATATATCAATGTCAAAACTAACATTTCAAGTGGTTTTGACTCTAGGTGATGATGGGGTCTTTCCGGATGGCGATCAAGCATGTTTTGAAGAACCGAACACGAACTTTTGAAGCTTTCGCGTTAAATTAACTTTGTTTAGACAATGTTTATGATGTAAACAATTAACTAGTCATGTTTTGGATGTTTAAACTAGTTAGTAGTTAACTATTATGTGATTACTTTAAAACTTCTATTTTGTACTTGTGTTGAAGTGAAATACTTTTTATATAAAATTATGCATATTTTTATTAAATTCGAATAGAAATTAGAAGGGTGTTACAAGTTGGTAATCAGAGCTCAAGGTTGTCAACAAAGTTTTCGGTTCAAGCTTGATCGATTGTCCGGTAAGGATTAATTATTTATTTTAGTAGATCTTATCCTATGTAAGAAAAAGAGATGTGAATTAATGTGCACGGGAAGAGCGTGTTAACACACTCAAACCTGGAAAGTGCACTAAATGAGAATGGTCAAAGCAAGTTACGAACTTGGCTAAACCGAAGCAAATAAATTTATGTTATAAATGAAATGTTTATAATTGATGTAAACATTTCAGTTTCAAGATGACGAAAAGGAATGATAATGATCCGGTGCCGACAAGCACCGAACAAATGAAAGAGATAATTGTCGAAGAAGTGGGGAAGGCAATTGAGGGTAGTCTATCTGGTTTCATAGACAAAATTCAAAATACAGTGCTATTATTAGTCGAAGAACGAGTTAAAAGGTAGGAAGACAATGTCAACCTTATGAAAGAAAAATCCGGAGAACGTAAGGGATGTTCATATAAGGAGTTTATGGCGTGTAAACCGCCAATTTACAACGGGGAGGTTGACCCGATAATATGCCAAAGAAGGCTAAGTGATGTCGAAGGGGTGTTTGAAATGACCCACTGTGACGTGAGCGATTTGTGGCTTACGGAACAGGTCAGTTAAGGGGTCAAGCCAAGGACTGGTGGGTCAACAAAAAGAAATAGATAGGAGCCGAAGCAGCAAAGGTCATGACATGGGACGAGTTTAAGGTGCCATTCCTTAAACATCATAGTCCCAAGGCAGTCATCAACAGGATCAAGGAGGAGTTCATCCAGTTAAGACAAAGGGGTGAAACAATTGAAAAAATCATGGGTATATTCATGGATAAGCTGAGGTTCTGTGATGAGTTAGTGACTACGGAGGAGCAGAAAATATATTATTATTATTATTATTATTATTATTATATGTTAAGTGCTGAATATCGAGAGTTTATGACCCCTTCCAAGTACGAAACCCTCACGGAAATCATTAACACCGCCCGGGAGCGGGAGATAGAATTGAAGAAACAAATCGAGAGGGGTGAACGAAGGGTAGTGGAAGTTAACCCGAGCCCTACAAAGAAGGCTCGAACGACTGAGTCGGTGAAGAAGACGGATGCGAAGGGTGGATTGCCGAGTTGCAAGGTGTGTGGAAAGGGGCACAAGGGTGAGTGCCGCTTCAAGGACAAACCGTGCCCCATATGTGGGAAGACGGGGCACACCGCATCGTTATGTCCGGGAAAGGTCTCTGTGTGCTACAAGTGTTACCAACCGGACCATAAAAAGTCCGAATGCCCGAACTTGGTTGGGAAGAAGGACACCAAAGAATCTCCAACAGAAGCTTCAAAGGCGAAGGCCAGGTCCTTCCAACTAACAGCGGCTGAAGCAAAAACAGAATCCGATGTGGTCTCAGGTATATTTGCAATAAACTCGATTCCTACACGTGTATTATTTGATACGGGTGCGAATAAATCCTTTGTTTCACATGGATTTATTCGACATCCTTCATTTGTATTGACAAAATTATCTGTGCCCTTAGAAGTTGAAATAGAGGATAACAAGATTTTCATAGTATGTGATGTCTGTCAAGGCTGTAAATTGAGTATCGATGACGAAGAATACTCGATAGATCTAATCCTGATGTCGATGGGAGAATTTCAAGTGGTTGTTGGGATGGATTGGTTATCCTGACACCACGCGAAAGTCGTGTGTTTCCGTAAAGAGATAAAACTAACATCTCCGAGCGGAAAACACGTTACAATCTATGGCGAGAAAGGAGGCAATCCTATAATATGTTCGATGTTGAAAGCTCACAAGCTCATGAAGCATGGATGTAGAGCGTTTATGATATATGCGAATGAGCCCGAGAAAGAATCACCGAAGATTGGAGACGTACCGGTGGTACGTGACTTCGAAGATGTGTTTCCGGAAGATTTACCGGGGATACCGCCTGAACGGGAGGTAGAATTCAGAATCGAATTGGTTCCGGGCGCGAAACCCATAGCTAAAGCGCCGTACCGACTCGCGCCATATGTTGAAATCATGCTTCATTCTAGTAAATTCCATGAACACCATTGAATGTGATAAGTGGGTTTTTGTGGAACTTGATAAACACTAGGATTTTGGTTGTAGTTCTAGTGTAATTTGATATTTATGAAGTGATTTCAGATTTATTGATGTTAACAATTATATGAGATAGTCCAATTGATGTTAATTTTAGCCATATAACAAGTTCTGAACTTGATAATGAATCATGTAAAAATTATGCCCTTAAAGTGTTTGTGGAAATGCCTAAATGAAGGCTAAATGTTGAAATTTGAACAAAACCGCATATTTGTACTAGTTGGTAAACTATGCGTATTATGTGAATCAAAGAGTTCTGAATGCGATGTGATTGAACTCTATAGGAAAGGAAGCCGGAGCATCGAGCGGACAAGCCGGTGTTGACGCACGATTGAAGGGTGTGCTTTGAAGGTATGTAACTCGATTCGTTACATTAAGTAAATTTGATATTTAAATCATGTATAGTCGTGTTTTAGAATAGAGATTTGTGTTGATTGAGGTGACAATGTTCACTACTTGAATTAATAGGTTAAGATTGGATTAAGAAGCGTTTGGTAGTCAATATAAATGGAGGATTCCATAATTGAGCCAAACGGGTCGAATAATTGTGTAGTTAGTAGTGTTAGTGTTGATAGTTAGCTTTTGGCGTCGACAATCACAAGAGCATGAAGCCATATGATTGGTAATGATATGCCGGTGATATTAAGCCTCGGATGTTGGGTAATAGCGCCTTAAGGTTACTATCTCATTGGTACAAAAATTGGTATAAACTTGGTGGGTTGAATAATTATATAGTGATTTTAGTCATTCGGTCCGTAACCCGAATTCTTGGAATAATAAATGTAATAGGCACTTCGGTAATGAAATTACAGTCGTATCGGAAAAAGAATCACCTAAAACGGACCTACGGATCAAAAGTTATGGGCATTTGAAGTTAACATTTGTAAATTTTGGAGCTGGCAGGAAATGCAGGTCAAAAACCTGCACCTGCTGGAAAACCGAGTCCCCCGCGCCACACGACAGGATCCTTTGGATCTGGCGTGACATGCGAGAGTCCTCGCGACACGCGACAACAGGAAGGGGGTCTGGCGCGACACGCGACAGGCCTAAAACTAAATTTTTATTTTATTTTCGATGATTTGATGCTAGAACTCGTTTACATGCAATATATCAATGTCAAAACTAACATTTTAAGTGGTTTTGACTCTAGGTGATGATGGGGTCTTTCCGGATGGCGATCAAGCATGTTTTGAAGAACCGAACACGAACTTTTGAAGCTTCCGCGTTAAATTAACTTTGTTTAGACAATGTTTATGATGTAAACAATTAACTATTCATGTTTTGGATGTTTAAACTAGTTAGTAGTTAACTAGTATGTGATTACTTTAAAACTTCTATTTTGTACTTGTGTTGAAGTGAAGTACTTTTTATATAAAATTATGCATATTTTTATTAAATTCGAATAGAAATTAGAAGGGTGTTACAGGGACCAAAATTGCCAAAAATTGAAACTTGTTTCAATTCAAGTGATATGTTTGAAAAACACACACATGGTGTGTTTATCCTGGTCAACTATAACACAGAAGAAACAGAACTCTTCATCTCAAACCCTAAATTCACTTAAATCCCTTCAAAAATCAAAGAAGAATTCGATTAGGAATCAATTCTAAGCTAAAATCTTGATCACCAACCTTAGGAGATCAAAAGGTATGCCTAATTTTGATCTTTGGTGAAACTTTGATTTGTTATGAATTCTCATGAATGAAGTTCTTGAAAGATTGATTGATATTTTGATTAAATTAAGATTATTACAAGTCTAGGAACAAGCCCTTGATGAGAAATTAGTGAAATTGTGTTATAACCTATTGAATTGATGAGTTATCATATGTGGGTTATTTGGGTTTTATGATAAACACTTGAATCGTTAGGATAATTGATGTTATTTGATTGTTATGGTGCAAGTTCAAGTGTTGGTTAAGATATTCTTGTCATATGAATATGAAAAGGATGCTTTGATATGGTTAACTAGTTACTTATGAACATGGTAATGTTATTGTATTGATTTTTGCACACAATATGTTTGATAAAATGCTTGAATGAACTTTAAATAAGTGAGAATTATGAAAGAATCACTTATTTGACTAGTTAAAAGCATTGGATGTGAATATAGAAATATGAATTCTAAGCGATATGTCCGAATTGGATTTTTAGGCAATTTGGGTGGATCGTCTAGTAATCAAGGAGGAGCGGATAATCGGTTGAAAGGAAAGCTTTAAAGGTACGTGGCTATACACTTCATAAATTTTGTTATTTTTGTTATGTTCAATTATATTGAATGATAGAAGTATAGTTGGGAATTTCGGTTGATATAAAACGGTGGATTCCGTATGATCAAACCGGATGGATTGATTAAGAAATTTAATTAACTTTAGAAAGTGAAAGTGATAGATTTCACTATAATAGACAAACAAGTTAAATTGACTTGAGTAATCAATGTTTGGTGATATAAAGCAATGGATGTCGCTAATAAAACCAATCGGGTCAAAACAACCAAAGTAATGAAATTTTGGTGGAATAAAGCGATGGATTTCGCTAAGAAAGCTAAATGGGTAGAATAAACATATCCATATAAATAAGGGCGCATTAATTGCATGTATAATGTACCGTCATTTCAGGTATGCTATATGTGTTAGTCATATTGAAGTTTGGGAGTTAAAAACCAAGTTTATTGATCATACTTGTAAACGGGTCGAATAATTATGAAAATTTATATAAGCTGAGGGTTTAAATTTAAGAAAATTGTTCATGTGAATGTTGGATTTTAATTCTATGTTATAGAGGATCGAATTACGATCACACAGGAAGAAACGTGACCCAATTCGGATCAATAACGAAGAAGTTATGATTGTTTTCGTAAAGTTTGGTTGAGCTAGAAATGTGCAGGTTTTTGAAACAACCTATAAGACCCTAATCATGATTTGATCCAAAACGACGCAGCGGAAAATGAACCGTAAAATTTCTTTCTTTTAACTACTCTAACATACTTGAATACCGTTTAGGTCAACCCTTTTAACATAAATACATCATTCATCATCTATTTAATGTAACTATGTTAACAAATAATTACAAACAACGTAACCACTTTCTCGTACAATCCATGATCTTCAACTCGACCCTCGTTCACTTGTCCATCATGAATATCTGACTAACCTGCGATCACCATATATAACCAACATGTTAGTACATGGTGACATCATATATAATTTAATACATATACTTAAAAGGCTATATCACATTCTAACTACGTAAGGTATTCCATTGAAACATCCTCTCAATTTTATTTACTCGAGTCCGACATCAATTCCTCAAGAGTCCGGCGTTCCCATCTCTGCACTCCATTTCATTCTCAATAGTAACATGGTTAGGGATACGTAATCTCAAACATATTGAAAACCCACATCTTCACATATACGCATACCAGTGATCCACAATCATTAGATTACAACACGTGTATACACTTTCATATATCTAAGTACATTCATACGTATCCCATTCATATGTGCGTACATACAAGTTCACACTACTTACACATGCTACAGTTCCATATCTACATACATACATACAAGTCACATTCACTTATTCGTAAATGAAGCCTTACCTACAAACATATCAACACAAATCAATTCAATAGCAATTAAACATAACCGACTAACTTCCAACAAACATGATGAACATTCCATTAACATGATGAACTTTTCAGTAACATGATGAGCATTTTAGTAACATGATGAACATTCCATTAACATGATGAACATTCCAGTAACATGATGAACATTACATTAACATGATAAACATTTCAGTAACATGATGAACATTCCATTAACATGATGAACACTTCAATAACATGATGAACATTTCATTAACATGAGGAACACTTCAGTAACATGATGAACATTCCATTAACATGATGAACATTTCAGTAACATGATGAACATTCCATTAACATGATGAACACTTCAGTAACATGATGAACATTCCATTAACATGATGAACATTTCAGTAACATTATGAACCTTCCATTAACATAATGAACACTTCAGTAACATGATGAACATTCCATTAACATGATGAACATTCCATTAACATGATGAACATTTCAGTAAAATGATGAACATTTTAGTAACATGATGAACATTCCATTAACATGATGAACATTCCAGTAACATGATGAGACTATCAACCTAATTTACATTAAGGATAGACGAAGTTCATATGAACTTACCTTGGTACTTACCCTTACCCGTAACTTCTTACAGGGTTCTTGATGTGTGCGGTGTTATATAATTTTTAATGTATATTTTTAGCCCTTTTTACACTTTAGTCAAGTTTTAAATTTATAAAACACGATATTTTACTAACACTAAACACACATATGGGCAAGTGTACCCATCGTGAGCGTAGTATAGCGTTGGTAAGATACCGAGGTCGTCCAAGGACACAAGAGCTTTTAGTACCGGTTTATCCTCAACGTCTAATCAAATCAAAATTTTAGTAAACAGGTTTAAACATGAAAATAAAAACTAAAAATGCTGAAAATAAAAATTAAAAATAAAAACAAATAGAAAAGATGAATCACTTGGATCCGACTCGCCTTTAGTGTAACCTTTGATTATTTATGCACTTTTGCACTTTTTAAGAGATTATCTTAGTTATAGTAGTAGGCCCTTCTTTGAAGGTGACGTTACCCTCAACCCAGTAGTTTGAATCAGCAAGGATACAATCCTAAAAGGTTGGATTATTTAAAGATAATTAATTAAGTTATTAATGCGTAATGTGGTAGGCCCCTCTTTTGAAGGTGACGTTACCCTCGGCTAAGTAGTTTGAGTCAGCAGGGATACAATCCTAAGTAGCCGGGTTAATGTTTTAATAGTAGTTTACATATGAGGGGATCAAGAAATTCGAACCCCCGCCATCCAATACCAGTGGGTATTGAATGAGGTCCTACTAAGCTTGACCCAGGTCCTTGCAGGATCTATACACAGAACAAGGCAAGACGCTTACCAAACCATTCCCTTAACCCCTGACCAGGTAGCCAACATATCTCCATATAGACCGTGGAGATATGAATGGTGTAAATCTTTTATTTTATATAGACAGTAAAATAACGCCAAGACACCACGGACAAATGATAAGGAAGTTTCACCTTCAACATAAGAAACTAGTTATTAAAGTCATTAATACATAACCAAATAAAAAGTGTGAAAAGATTAAAAATAAAAAGTATTACACTAAATGCTTGTCTTCACCAAGTGATGTAAGAGACTTAGGCAAAATGGCCTTTGATTGTCAAGAACTCTTACGATCAATCTTGGACCCCGAGACTACTACACACACTCTATGATGGATGATAGATGATGGTGGTGGATGTGGGTTGTGATGGTGGTGGTGGGTGGGTGAAGTGTGAGAGAGGTGGTTTGCCAAGGGATGCCTTTGAAGTGAACCAAGCACCTCTATTTATAGCCTGCACAGAAGCTCGGACATGGCCCCGTGTCCATTGGGCACGGCCCCGTGTCCATCCATCTTCTCTTTCTTCATTAAATGCAGTTTGTCTGCATTAGTTGACCACGCCCCCGTGTCTGCTGGGCACGGCCCCGTGTGCAGAAGCGTATCTGTACTATCAAGATTTGCTTGGATTCTGCGAATCTTAGCGTTGACCACGACCCCGTGTCCGCTGGGCACGCCCCCGTGTTGGGAAATAGAAGCTTCTACAACTTTGTCTTTTCTGCAGACACTTGGGCACACCCCCGTGTTCAATGAGCACGGGGCGTGTTCAGCCTTCTGATATCTTGTTTTTGCTTGGGAAGATGCTATTGAGGGGTCGGGCATGCCACGTTTATTCCTTTTCTTGTATTATTGTTAGATTTGGCTGCATTTTTGCTTCTTTTGTTCATTTAAGCTCTTTTAACCCTGGAAATACAAAAGAAAGACAAAAGCACACTTTTTCCAACATTAGTACTAAAAAAGGGTTAGTTTTATGCCACATTTGATGTAATTTATATGTTGCATTTTACACACATCAAATACCCCCACTGATGCGCTTGTGGTGTTATAGGTTTTTATATATATTTTTAGCCCTTTTTACACGTTAGTCAAGTTTTAAATTTATAAAACACGATATTTTACTAACACCAAACACACATATGGGTAAGTGAACCCATCGTGAGCGTAGTATAGTGTTGGTAAGATACTGAGGTCGTCCAAGGACACAAGAGCTTTTAATACCGGTTTATCCTCAACGTCTAATCAAATCAAAAGTCAGAAAAATGTTTTAAACTAGAAAATAAAAACTAAAAATGCTGAAATTAAAAATAAAAATAAAACAGATAGACAAGACGAATCACTTGGATCCGACTCGTGTTTAGTGTAACCTTTGATTACTTTCGCACTTTTGCACTTTTTAAGAGATTATCTTAGTTATTGTAGTAGGCCCCTCTTTTGAAGGCGACGTTACCCTCAACCCAGTAGTTTGAGTCAGCAAGGATACAATCCTAAAGGGTTGGATTATTGAAAGATAATTAATTAAGTTATTAATGCATAATGCGGTAGGCCTCTCTTTTGAAGGTTACGTTACCCTCGGCTAAGTAGTCTGAGTCAGCAAGGATACAGTCCTAAATAGCCGGGTTAAAGTTTTAATAGTAGCTTACATATGAAGGGATCGAGGAGTTCGGACCCCCGCCATCCAATACCAGTGGGTATTGAAGGAGGTCCTACTAAAGTTGACCCAGGTCCTTGCAGGATCTATACACTGAACAAGGCAAGATTCTTACCAAACCATTCCCTAAACCCCCGACCAGGTAGCCAACATATCTCCATATAGACCGTGGAGATATGAATGGTGAAAATCTTTTATTTTATATAGACAGTAAAATAACGCCAAGACACCACGGACAAATGATAAGGAAGATTCACCTTCAACATAAGAAACTAGTTATTAAAGTCATTAATACATAACCAAATAAAAAGTGCGAAAAGATTAAAAATAAAAAGTATTACACTAGACACTTGTCTTCACCAAGTGATGTAAGAGACTTAGGCAAACATAGCCTTTGATTGTCAAGAACTCTTACGATCAATCTTGGATCCCGAGACTACTCACACACTCTATGATGGATGATGGATGATGGTGGTGGATGTGGGTTGTGTTGCGAATCTGTACTATCAAGATTTTCCTAGATTCTGCGAATCGTAGAGTCGACCACGGCCCTGTGTCCGCTGGGGACGCCCCCGTGGTGGGTGATAGAAGCTTCCACAACTTTGTCTTTTCTGCAGACACTTGGGCACGCCCCCGTGCTCATTGAGCACGAGACGTATTCAGCCTTCCGTTCTCTTGTTTTTGCTTGGGAGGATGTTGTCGAGGGGTCGGGCATGCCACGTTTATTCCTTTTCTTGTGTTTATGTTAGATTTAGTTGTCTTTTTGCTTCTTTTGTTCATTTGAGCTCATTTAATCCTGAAAATACAAAAGGAAGACAAAAACACACTTTTTCCAACATTAGTACTAAAAAAGGGTTAGTTTTATGCCACATTTGATGTAATTTATATGTTGTATTTTGCACACATCAAATACCCCCACACTTGAATCTTTGCTTGTCCTCAAGCAAAACTCTTTATAATGTGGCTTACACTCCCAAATGGAACGGGTAGAAGAGAAGGTTTTTGGGCTTGTCATAGAGTGTCGGGATTTTCAAGATTCTTTATTAAGTTTTATTTTTATTTATTTACAATCCTATTCGTCATGATATATTTAGAACGTTACATAACAGAAATTATTTATTTGGGCATAACATGCCTCTTTAAAATTCCATTTATATACAAGTTCACATACCTCACGGGAGATCACTCAACACTTGGCCGAAGATGTATTTTTGTGAAACACTCGAGAGCGGCATGGAACTTACTTCTACCATAAGCTTGCTAAGCAATCAATCCTCCTCCTTTTTAACTATACACCTTTGTAAATATCAAGAGGACTTTGGGGAAGGGTTAGGCTTGGGTTAAAGGTAGGTGGTTGGGTTAGTGGTTAGTAGAAAAGGGCGAAAGGCGTAAAAAGCGTCGGTTTTCGTAAGACTTTTTATTTTTGTAGCTTTTTATTTTGATGAAGCAATTCTTCCAAAGTTCTTTTTTATAAACTTGTTTGTTTATTTCTTTTGGCTTCATCATCATTTTTTTTTATAAGGAAGTCATATGAAAAATCGAGCTTTTTACTAAAATAAAGGGTTTAAAATGAAAAAGGGTTTTGGTGGGTAAAAGGGTGTTTGTTTTGTGGGTTAAGAAATGAAAATGTTTAGCCTCAAAGGGGTTAACTAGGGGGATTTTGGGTAGGTGGTAAAAAAAAGAAAAATAATGGTGTAGAAATAACAAGGGTTAGTCCTAATGCCTCCACCATTTACTTACTCGGGTTTAAGTTGGTAAGGACTGGGAATGTATCGTCATGGCAAGTTCTAGAGTCGTAAGAACCAAGCGGCTATTCACACAAGAAACGAAAAATGAGCATTTAGTTTAAAGATGTGTATTTGTATGCTCAATAAAGGCTCAAAACTCACTTTTTGTGGGAATGGGTTTTTATGTGATCAAGTATATAATCAAATTTTAACTAGATTTGTCATGCCGTTTCATAATTTTCTTATGTTGGTTCTTTTTATCACGATGCTATTGGTTGTAAATTTGTAAAAATATAACCTTTTTTAGAACTTGAAATTCCCAAATTAAACCTTGACAAGTAAAAAAAATGAAAAATTTTTGAAAAAATTTGGGTGTTTAGCGGTTCCAATAGAGTTTTGTGTAAGGCTTGTAATTAGGACTTGCAAAATTCAAGGTTTTAGCATCCCCCCACACTTAAATTACACATTGTCCTCAATGTGTCCCAAAAAAAAAAGTTTTTAGGTTGATTGAATGCGTAAAAGCGTGTTTAAAAACAAATTTTTAATGTTACTGTGCATCTGGACACGGCCCCGTGGTCAAAGTGCCAGTAACGAGAACTTACAGAAGGTGGACACGGGGGCGTGTCGGCTGAGCACGACCCCGTGTCTGGAAAAAATCTGCAGGATTTTGACAAACAGCAGGTCTGGGGCAATGGGCACGGGGGCGTGTCGGCTAGACAAGACCCCGTGTAGACAATCTGCAAAGGTGTAAAACAGGTTTCTGGCTTCGGTTTTGCTGTCCCGGCTTTAGTAGCACTAATGTTTAGTACTCTAAGCCTCGTATGTACCTGTTTAACTAATAAATACAACACCAAACCATAACAAGCATCCTAAGTTACCATTGTTCAACCATCCATGTCACAAATTTAAAATAAAGAAATTGCAGAAAAGTAAAAAGTGTTAGAGGAAAGTAAATTGTTCAACACACGGCACGCAGGCTGGAAATTGTTCATGAGATAAGGGGGGTTAACCTGTTAGACCTCCAACCAGCTGATCCTACCTCCCCTCCTTCTGCTTAGTCCATGTCCTCGTCTTCATCATCGTCTCCTCCTCCGTGCCCTGCCATGTACTTCCGGATGTTCCCAATGTCATCTTGTATGTCGGAGATGTTTCTCTCAATTGCTCCGACTCGGGTGTACATGTTGTTGGCCATGTTGTAGGTGTTCCTGGTGCACATGAGGTTTTCCTGCAATAAATCATGTAAACTTTGGAAGTTAGGAAAACCGCCTCCTTGAGAGGAGGATTGGCACGGATCACCCTGGGGCTGGTAATGGTACTGAGGAGGAGGTTGGAAGTGTGGAGCGTGGAGGACGAGTGTCACACCCCGATATTTCCACGTATTACCGGTGGGCCCGGTGGGGAGTATCGTGACGTAGTTGGTAACATTACAGTCAAACAACACAATATTAAAATGCACAGCGGAAGCAATTGAAAGATATATTTCAACCGAATAATATTGTAATATCAATTATCACAAACAGTTGAAAATAATCCACAGGTGGATCAAAAATAAATAGGAAACATTGTTCAACAGTTTTGACATCCAAGCTTGCGAGACTTATTGTGGACGCTAGGAGAAAGCCAGCCTAGTTCGCGTAGTACCTGCACTTAACCTTTTTGGGAAAATACGTCAGTTTACACTGGTAAATACACTTAACTGACTCATTTAGAAAAGGTTTAATAAAATTGATTTGAATGCACGTGGCACAAACTTTATATAACTTGGGATAATTATTTGAATATAATACTTGTAAACAAATTACATGTTCCTTATCCGTTCAGTAGCCCGATCCGTAGACCGGGTTAAAGATCAATAGACACACCACATTATTTATTTTGGCACTGACGGGTGTACGCCTACACCCCGTGCTTAGGTTGTGGCCATTTCATAAAATGATGCTTCGGCTCTTGCCAGTTCATGACAGCTTCAACTTTAGCGGGATCTACTTGGATACCATGCTCACTGACAACATGTCCAAGGAATTGGACTTCTCGAAGCCAGAATTCACATTTCGAAAATTTGGCGTAGAGCTTCTCCTGTTGAAGTAGTGAAAGAATACATCGAAGATGCTTCTCATGATCAGCTTGGTTCTTCGAGTAGATGAGGATGTCGTTAATGAAGACGATGACAAATTTGTCCAAGTAGGGCTTGCAGACGCGATTCATGAGATCCATGAATGCGGCAGGTGCATTAGTGAGCCCAAAAGGCATCACTAGGAACTCGTAATGACCATAACGAGACCTAAATGCAGTCTTGTGCACATCTTCATCTTTAACCTTCAATTGGTGATAACCTGACCTTAAGTCAATCTTAGAGAAGTAACTTGCCCCTTGAAGCTGATCGAACAGATCGTCGATCCTGGGCAATGGGTACCTATTCTTGATAGTGACCTTATTAAGCTCACGGTAATCGATGCACAGACGCATCGATCCATCCTTCTTCTTGACAAATAAGATTGGTGCTCCCCAAGGAGACGAACTAGGTCTAATGAAACCCTTGGCTAGCAATTCATCTAGTTGTGTTCTCAATTCCTTCATCTCTGTAGGTGCCAACCTATAAGGTGCTCTAGCAACAGGTGCTGCTCCAGGGATGATGTCAATTCTGAATTCTACTTGTCTATCTGGTGGTAAACCAGGTAGTTCTTCAGGAAAAACTTCAGGGTATTCAGAAATGACGGGGATGTCTTCCATCTTGGGTTTTGGCTCGTCAATAGTCACTTGTGCCATGTAGATGACACAACCCTTCTTTAAACACTTAGAGGCCTTGAGCATAGTCACTTGCTCAGGCAGTCCATACTGGGTATCTCCCTGAATGGTAAGTGATTCACCAGACGGAGTCTTGATCACCACTTGCTTCTTATTGCAGACAATCTGGGCCTGGTTATGAGATAACCAGTCCATACCCAAAACTATGTCAAAACCGGCTAACTTCAAAGGAAGTAGGGACAAAGGAAAAGAGTGGTTCTTAATGGATATGAAACATCCATCTAATATGGTTGAGGCGGTTTCTAAGGTGCCATCTGCTAACTCCACTTCATATTTCACACTTAAGGTTTTAACAGGTAAGTTCAGCAATTTACAAAACTTATTATCTACGAATGACTTATCAGCGCCTGAATCAAAAAGTACTCTTGCACAGGCATCGTTTATGAGGAAGGTACCTGTTATCACATTGCCGTCCTGCATAGCTTCCTTTGCATCCATCCTGAAGACCCTAGCATTGGTCCTTTTTCCTTCATCAGCTTTCTTTGCATATTTTGGGCAATTTGTCTTAATGTGCCCTTTTTCGTTACAACTGTAGCACGTTGCGTCCTTCAGTTTCTTGCACTCTAGGGTTTTATGTTCCGAAGATTTGCAAATCCCACATGGCCTCGTCTGAGACTGGGATTTCGACTCAAGTCTACACCTCCCAAAGTGGTGCTTCTGACAAATCTTACATTTGGGCTTATCCCCAGATTGATGCCCATCCTTCTTAGAACCAGACCCCTTCTTGTGGTCATTGTTTCCCCGGTGCTTTATGTCTGACCTTCGTGAGTTGTCATCATCACGCTTCCTTTTCTCGGCATCCGTGTTCCTCAGCGATCTCTGCCTGACCGCGTCCAGTGTGAGGGACAAAGATATATCAGCTACAGATCTGAAAATAGCTGGCCGAGAGGCTTTCACGCTTGCCTTTATTTCTGGGGCTAAACCCCCAATGAAACGAGCTATTCTTTTGGGTTCCGGGGTCACCAGATACGGAACCAATCTTGACATGGTATTAAAGCTCGTAAGGTAAGCTTGGCAATCCAGGTTTTTCATCACTAAAGACAGAAAATCCGACTCAATCTTTTCGACCTCATGCTGAGGACAGTAGTTTTCCTTGATGAGGGCAACGAATTGTTCCCATGTCATATTGTACAGTGGAATCTTCCCAGTAGCTTGAATCAACGATCTCCACCAGGCTAAGGCCTCACCTATGAACGATTGAGACACAAACTTTACCACATCCTTCTCAGCGCACCCGCTGATATCAACTACGGTGTCCATCTCATCCAACCATGTCATACAGTCTATAGTTCCTTTCTCCCCAGTGAAATCCCTGGGTTTACATGAAACAAAATACTTGTAGGAGCAACCCTTAACATGGGGTCCTTGATTCAATACAATCTTTCGAGATGGAGCACTTTGCTGATTTGAGGACTGACGATCGTCATCACCTTTCTTGGGCTCTTCCTTCTTGGAGGGTGGTGGCTTGCTGTGAGCCTCAGAACGAGTCTTAGGATTTGAGTGTGGTGCAGATAGGGTCCTACTACGAGTCCCGCTATATTCCTGATACTGCCGCTCTATTGCTTTTGTAACAGCGTTGTCTATTAACGCTTGCAGTTCAGCACCCGCTATATTAATCCGGGCATCATTCTGATTTTCCCGTGGATGACTGTTGATTTCATCTGAGTCAGCCATTGTATCTTGAACTGTTTCATAAGATATGACAATAATTTATTTGGGAGTTTATTATGGAATTGTCTTTTATGGTAATTCATTAACCATGGTAACACAGGCCATATTTGGTTAATTTGTTAATCATATCTGTTTAGGATTTTTATTATAATTTATCCTAATTATAAAAACAAAAACAGTTTTATTAGCACAAAAGGCCTAGTCACAGAGACATTTTTAAATCATAAGCCATGATTTCGGAGAAGCAAGGCATTAAGGTTTGAACATAGTTCTTTACCTTTTTCTGACAGGGAGTCATAGACTACTACTGTCTTTTGTCTTATATGACAATGAGTATGGCCCGTAGGCACTATACTACCAATGTATGGTCAACATATGATCATCTTAATTGATGATTTAAACCTATGATTTATAGATCATTAAGTTAGGTTAGGAATCTTTTGAAGAGTCCTTTTATAAGAATGACGTGTGTGATTTTGACGAATCACGTCTGCCAGGAGCGTTAACATGTTTTCAGATGTTAACAGGGATCCGAATCTTTTAAACAGATCTTACCATCTTGGCCAAGTCTTATTATGACATGCAGGCTAGGTTATACCTTTAAGATTCTCATTTTAGTATTTAATAGGCAGGTTATTTTAAAAGGAATGATTTGGATTCATTTATTTCATGTATAATATAGTTATGCATATAATTACAAAATGAAATTTATAAACTTAACATTCCATTAGCATTAAAAAGAAGTACATATTGCCCTAAATGGGACTTTTATAGAAACAACTTGCCCACGCAGGGGCTTAACCAAACAAACATACCCACGCAGGGGTTAGCAGGAAAACATGCCCACGCAGGGGCAAAATACAAGAAGTCATACCCACGCAGGGGCTAAAGAAAGATAAGTCCACGTAGGGACTAAGTACATAACTAAATGTCCACGCAGGGACTTGATTGAAATAGAAAAATACAACAGTACATGTGGGGATTTAATGATCCCTCTTCTTCTTCCCCTTTAGCAAGCTTGCCAGGCCTTTGAGGAATCCCCTGTTGTTCCTGCGTTCTTCCTGAAACTCATGTTCCACCCGAATTAATCTTTGGAGGATTTCCTCCTGTTCTGGTGGGGAAAATCGCGGTGGCTGCGACTTTTGCCGAATCGGAGGTCGTGCAGACATTTGATACCCATGAGTTGGATATCCCACTCCCCAAGGAGCTCCATATGGTCCTTCTGGGTGAAGGGCGTTGTAATTGGCCGCTACCAAGTATGGGTCGGCTTCAGCGTAATTATAGTTGGTATGAGCCGGCTGCTCAAACGGGTTGTACGCCATTGAACCGGCGTATGCAGGAATCGGGTTATCAAAACCCATCGGTGGTGGCTGTGGTGCAACTGGTGCAGAGTTCACCTCTGGAACTGGGTTTGAGGGCCCACCAACCTGTGGGTCTTCATGCAGTGGCGGGTAGTGACTGCCACTGGAGTGTCGAGGGGTGCTAAAGTGGAAATCCCCTCCTCGCGCGGATATTCCTGCGCCTGCTCTCCGACGCCTTGGTGGTTCTGGAGGTGCTTGATGAACTGGCGGCGGCGGAGGTGGTGGCGTGACTGCCACGAAACGTGAATCCCCAGAGGGATCCTGCTGCTGTTGGTGAGGTGATGAATGGTGAGAAGGTGTGAAGTACCATTCATGTTGGTTAAACCTCGCTTGGTAACTGTCTGGACCACCGTAGGGTGATCCGTGGAAGGAAGATCCATCAGAGATCTCGATGGGATGGTTGGGGTACCGCTTGCAGGCTCGACGGGATCCGTGTCCTCGTCCATGTCCATGGCATTGTCTTCTGAGAAGTGGTCCTCTGGTCCCAATGGGTTAAAACCCACTGGTTCTTGTATATAGTTTGCCGGGTTAAACCGGCCCTGGAAAACAGGAGTAGGGTCGCCGAAGGAATGATGCGAAAGGGATCGCTGGAGAGGTATATATGAAGGTTGTGGGTTATCGGGCTCGTTTTCCGAGTGCGGCCCAAAAGAGTGACGGTAAGGAGGTGTTGAACTGTGCGAGACAGACCGTCTAGCGGGCTCAAAAAGGTTCCTCCTATTTCCCTGAAGGTCGGCACTCATAGTGGCCGAAGGAGTTCGTCGGTGCGAAGGCCCAGCTTCGTGATCGTTGGGGGCAGTGATTGGCCCCTTGACTCTTCCCCCTCTTCTAAATCTTGGCGGCATTCTAAAACCTATCAATATGAACAAAAATAACAATAAGAATATATATAAAACAAAGTTGCAATTTAAAACAAATTTGGATTATTCCTATGTTCTTTGTCTAGACTCGAAAATTTAGGAATGTGCAATTGTGTAACTAAGATTAAACACAAAAGGCTAGTGTTTAATTCACTCAGCGTTGGCTCTGATACCAACCTGTCACACCCCGATATTTCCACGTATTACCGGTGGGCCCGGTGAGGAGTATCATGACGTAGTTGGTAACATTACAGTCAAACAACACAATATTAAAATGCACAGCGGAAGCAATTGAAAGATATATTTCAACCGAATAATATTGTAATATCAAGTATCACAAACAGTTGAAAATAATCCACAGGTGGATCAAAAATAAATAGGAAACATTGTTCAACAGTTTTGACATCCAAGCTTGCGAGACTTATTGTCGACGCTACGAGAAAGCCAGCCTAGTTCGCGTAGTACCTGCACTTAACCTTTTTGGGAAAATACGTCAGTTTACACTGGTAAATACACTTAACTGACTCATTTAGAAAAGGTTTAATAAAATTGATTTGAATGAACGTGGCACAAACTTTATATAACTTGGGATAATTATTTGAATATAATACTTGTAAACGAATTACATGTTCCTTATGCGTTCAGTAGCCCGATCCGTAGACCGGGTTAAAGATCAATAGACACACCACATTATTTGTTTTGGCACTGACGGGTGTACGCCTACACCCCGTGCTTAGGTCGTGGCCATTTCGTAAAATGATGCCAAGGATCCGGGACATGGTCATTAACCCCCCCCCCCCAAGGCTTTAAGCAAACAAAACATTTCAAAACGGAGCATATCAATGATTTAACCTCTATTTGATTAAAGATTCAATGCCGGACCAAGCGGTATTTTATATACCGTACCCCAAACCCGTATAGGGAAAATAAGTTAAAAGTATTTACCTTTGCAAAGTATCAATCACAATTAGCAAGTGCGTATAGCTTTTACCGGGTCTCCTATTCTGGAACGAAGGTTTATAATAACCTATTAGAATCCTAACGGGTCTTTAATTAAGCCTAAACTTAGACCGGTTAGTTTTAACGAAAGGTACGGTTCAAACGCACGATTAAGCGAAGACCAGAATAGAATATGATTTATACCCGATAAGTTTGAAGACTTGTATTATATGGGTAATCTAAACACATTCTGGATTTTGAGATAAAAACGATAAGGTTTGACCCGTTTCGGCTAATTTATGTAAACTAGTTACATAAACCGAACCGAACGCGTAAGAAGCGGAACGGTTAACCACAAGAGTCATTTACAGGTTTACTAAGTTAATATGCCTTAAATATGTTGTGATATCAGTAGGATATCTTCCGTTATGCCCAAAACGAGTTTAATCTCAATTTAAGCCCCGTAGGGGTATTTTGGTCATTTTAAAGATTATAAAAGAGATTATTTATAATTCTGAGATTCGGGTCTGAATACATCCGTAAAATAACTTATTTTAATAGGTCATATCAATTGTGATAAGTCTTATATGACAAAAATGGTTTTAAACATAAACTATGTGTTTAATACGCTTAAAAACCATTTTAAGCGATTTCCGGGTTATACAGGAAATCTGAGTTTTCTGATCAGGTTAATAAGTTCAAAATACTTTATTTATTATATAAAATCAGTAGCAATTGAATTGGTGTCAAAATATTATGTAGAACTCATTTTATAACCAAAAAGGGTATAATCGGTATTTACCGAATAACCGCCATAACCTTAGGTTATGAACAGGTTAAAAATAATTAAAAATATTTAAAAATACCAAAATATTATATTACATCAGTGGGTAAATGGTTTGGTGTCGAAAATTGGGTTTAGTTAGGCTTTACGCTAATGACGCCGTTTAATTACTAAAAAGCGTTCTAATTACGTCATTGAGCATAACTCCTAATCTAGACCTCAAACTGATGTGAAAATTTAGAGACATGTTTATAAATTAGTAATAAAGATTATTGTCCTATCACATTTCCAAAATTCTCGTTTTATGGACAAAAGGGCATATTGGTCAACATTAGGCAATTAACGGAAATATGTAAACGAGTCGGACTATCAACGAACCAACCACAGAGGGTTATACTAGCATGTAACTTGGTCCTAAGGAAGCTCTAAGGCAGTTCCAAATCATACTAAATCGGGTCAGAACTGAATTCAAAGCAAAAGTCAAAGTTTTGCGACTTTCGGTTCCGAACCGGGTCTAAACAGAAAATTATCGGATCAAACAAGCTTAGACATGTTCTTACATTTATTATTAAGTTATATGAGTGATAAAATAGGTTACATGCCTTCTACATTGCTAATTACATGTTAATTCGCAAATTAAGTTTCTGTTGACTTTTTATAAACAACTTTGACCCGACATTTGATCTAGTTAGAGCGGGAATCAGAGGGTGCCCTTTTAAGGGTTTAATGCCCACATAATTACCAACTTATAACTACCTTTGATTCGACTAAACACTGAACCATTAATGATTAATCGCTAAGTCAAACGTTAATTACGACGGTTTGACTTTTAAGCTAATAACTAAGTAAAACTCAATTAAGGAAGGTCAAGGGCACTTACCAAAGTCTAATGCACGACCAGAGATGCTAAGAGAAGGCTCTTGAGCTCCAGAGATGATCAAAAAGTGAGTTGTGATGGTATGATCAAAGTTGCAACATGAGGGGCTTTATATAGTGCTTAAATCTCATTAGATTGTTGACAACAAGGTCTACCATTGGTCATGGATCATCCACAGATGTTCCCTAGGGTTTAAAAAGCATGTAGGGGTCGCCCATGTAGTGAAAATATCTGTTTTAAGTCGGTTATTGCGCTTAAACAGGCTGCTGTCCCAACTTTCTGTATCTGGGGATCGGACGCAGCCCGCGTAAGTTTCTGTTAAGGCTTACGCGGCCCGCCTGAGTCCTGCTGTCAGATTTCAAACTTTTCCATTATTGCATCCTTGGCTCTTGGTCCTTCGAAAGGGCATTCCACTTTATTTCTTGCATTATGAGCCCTCCAAATTGACATATAAGGGCTCCAAGACTTATACCCTCTTTGTTAAGTCCTTGGTTTGCCTTGTGTTTACCCGAAAAGTCAAAATTTTCAACGTTGACGCTTTAACCCCTCGCATACGAATTTGATCATAACTTTCTCATACGATAACGAAACTTTATGAAATTTTTATCATGTATTCTAGTGAGCATGATTTACCGTTACAAAGCTTCGGATTTGCTAAAAGGTCACTCAGAGGTATACTTTAAACATGTTGACACATTTAACCCTTGTAGTTTGTAATCTCTCACTTTCTTTCATATTTAGCTTCGTATGATCCATGATTTATTCGTTTGAAGGTATAAACATTGTGTAGGGTTATTGTAAAGTATATTTATCCATTGTTGACATTTTGAATCCTTATATTCACATACTTTCCATGTTTGTCAACTTTAGTCCCTCTATAGTATACTTTCACACGTTCAAGCTTATGACACGTGTCAATACATTATAGGACATGAATTTTCGAGGTGTTACAACGAGTGCCTCTTGCGGGTTCCATGCATGCCCCTGGACTCTTTGGAAGCTGACCGTCCCGTCTTCTGCTTCATAAATCAGGTTCATGGAGCGGCAAATGACCATGTCCACTCTTCCTGACCATGGGCTCTTTTGGAAAGACCTGGGCATGTTCACGAAATGCTTGAAGAGACTGTATATCCATCCCCCAAAGAAAATAGGAGTCGGGGGAGTAGAGAGCTTGTTCCAATGCATGTTTCGGAGCAGGAGGTATGGAACATCAAGGTTGGTACGGGTGTGGATGCAATGGAGGACTAGCAGATCTCGTAACCCTACAACGACACTGCTGTCGTGCCTTTGGCTAAGAGAGTAAGTGAGGACCCTATGGATGTAACGGTAAAGAGGGTCCCTCAACTGAGTACTCTTAGTTTGGCTCGGATTGTAGTTGCCATCTCCTATTTGAGCCCAAGCAGCTTGGCGTTGATTTGGTTGAATCTCACGTAGACCCCCGGTGTTTTCTTCATCCCCCACATCTTCCTCCGCATACAACCCAACTATAGACCCAAACTGTGCTATCGAGATTGAGTACACAGTCCCTCCACACTGGAATTCTACCCCATCATTATCGAATGGATCGGTTCTAGTTTTGAAAACTAGTGTGCTGTAGAATTCAAGGTTATATTTATGGACTGAACGAAGTCGAGTGCACAGGGCGGCTCTTAGTGGGCTGGTGACCAGGTTGTTAAATCGGTCAAGCTGGTTTATTGCTCCTAGAAGATCCATGCATACTTGTCATGGGTATTCCTCCGGCCTGCTTTGAAGCACGTCGTATCTTGCTTTAGGATCCAACACATTTGCATTGAACCGCGTGAATTTCTTGGCCATCTGAAAGGAAACACCAAACAATTAGCACGAAACAGTGAAATTTTCGGAGAAAACTGAAAACAGTCGGCTGAACACGGCCCCGTGTTCAGCGGACACGCCCCGAGTTGGTCTGAAATTGGTTGGACACGCCCCCGTGCTCAGCGAGCACGACCCCGTGTCAAGACATCTGTTTCCCAAAAATTCCATTTTTCGACCAGGTCCCGAAAACTTGAAAATTTTTGGTCAAGTAGGGGCGGTTTTCCCCAAAAATGAAACCCCAAGTGCTGTTTTTCCCAAAACAAACCGTTTACCCCTTCATTTTTATCCTTTTTGGCTCAAAAACAAGGGTTTGGGGGTTTTTGTGAGAAATCGGGCAAATCTACAAACAATATAAGTTGATTTACTTCCTATAACATGTATCTATACTAATGCTAACAAATCTAAGCAAAAATTTGAGGTTCGATCCGTATAAAGTTCAAGAACCCTAGATTTTTTCCCAAATTTTTGATGTTAAACTACATGCAAATGCTTAATCTAACTACTAATAATGATAGAATCATACCTTGATGTTGTTAGAAGTAGAGGTGACGTTGAAATCTTGCAGAAAAATCGCTTGAACCAGCGAGTTTTCGGGGAAACGGGGCGTGTGGAATGAAGAAACTGTTATGAAAAAGGGGTTTTATGCCGACAGTTGCGCGGACACGGCCCCATGGGAGGGCAATTTTAAATTTTTTTTAAGTGCTCGTGTGAGTGCCCTGTTTCCTAAAAACTTGGTTAGAAGACTTACCGATTTGGATATCACCCTGCTTGTTCGCAGCTTACGAGGTATGATGTTGATGCTTTCATTCTTCGACCGTTTGAAGTGAGATTTCTTCCTCCTCATCCTTAATGAATCCTTGATAGAGCTTCAGCCATTGGCCATTGACTTTGAATGGAATTCCATTCCGAGATTTAATTTCTACTGCACCGTGAGGGAAAATATGGGTGATGGAAAAAGGTCCTAACCACCTAGACTTTAATTTACCAGGAAATAGTCAAAGTCGTGAATTAAACAATAGAACTTGATCTCCTACTCGAAATTCATTAGGTTTAATGTGTTTATCATGCAAGTTTTTCATTCTTTCCTTATAAATTTCAGAGTTAGAGTATGCATAATTCCTTAGTTCGTCTAATTCATTTAATTGACAAAATCGATTCTTACCGGCAAATTCTAAATCTAAGTTTACATTTTTAATTGCCCAGTAGGCCTTGTGTGCAATTTCTACTGGCAAATGACAGCTTTTTCCATAGACTAGCTTATATGGGGTTGTACCTATTGTGGTTTTATAAGCAGTTCGAAAAGCCCATAAAGCGTCATCTAATTTATCGGCCCATTCATTTTTATTTAATCCTACGGTTTTTTCGAGTATTCATTTTAAACCTTTATTAGTCACTTCGGCTTGTCCGTTTGTTTGAGGGTGATATGCCGTTGAGACCCGATGATAGACCCCATATCTTGTTAAAAAAAATTCAAGTTGATGGTTACAAAAATGGGTACCTCTATCACTTATTAATGTTTTAGGTGTTCCAAAACGAGAGAATAATTTTTTCAGAAATCTTACCACGACTCTTCCATCATTTGTTGGAAGTGCCTCGGCCTCGGCCCATTTAGACAAGTAATCTACCGCCACAAGTATATATTTGTTTCCTTTTGACGGTGGGAAAGGTCCCATAAAGTCGAGTCCCCACACATCAAAAATTTCACAAACAAGAATGCCATTTTGTGGCATTTCGTTTTTTGAAGAAATATTACCTGTTCTTTGGCAAGCAACACATGTCTTGACAAGACTTTGGGCGTCTTTGTAAATGGTTGGCCAATAAAATCCTGAATCAAATACCTTTCGTGCGGTACTAGCGGCACCATGATGTCCTCCGTATGGATCTTCATGACAATGGCGGAGAATTCTTCTTGCTTCACTACCATGTACGCATCGGCGGATGAGTTGATCGGCACACATTTTGAAAAGATAAGGATCTTCCCAAAAATAATGCTTCACATCGGCAAAGAATTTATTTCTTTGATGATGTGGCCAACCTTTTGCGACTATACCGCTAGCTAGGTAGTTAGCATAGTCGGGTACCATGGCTCTTCTCTGTATTCCACCATTTCTAGGGACTCCGTTGGAAATTTTTCGTTGATATGCTCGTCCCTGGTTGCCTCCAAAGCTGGGTCTTCTAAGCGCTAAAGATGATCTGCTGTGGTGTTTTCTGCTCCTCTTTTGTCTTTGATTTCAATATCAAATTCTTGGATGAGTAGAATCCACCGAATCAAACGCTGTTTAGCATCCTGTTTCTTGAAGAGATATCAAATGGCTGCATGATCTGTATAGACTATTGTTTTAGAAAGAACAAGATAAGAACGAAATTTATCAAAAGCAAATACCACGGCTAGTAATTCTTTTTCTGTTGTTGTATAATTTTCTTGTGCATCGTTAAGTGTTTTACTAGCGTAATAAATTGGGTGAAAATGCTTTTCTTTTCTTTGTCCCAAGACAGCTCCAACTGCAAAGTCACTTGCATCACACATGATTTCGAAAGGTAATTTCCAATCAGGCGCTATCATGATAGGTGCATTGACTAGCATTTCCTTTAGTGTTAGAAATGCTTGGTTGCAATCCTTATCAAAGATGAAAGGGGCATCTTTTTCAAGTAATTTTGTTAGAGGCCTTGAGATTTTAGAAAAGTCTTTGATAAATCGCCTATAAAATCCGGCATGCCCTAGGAAACTTCTGATAGCTCTAACGGAGGATGGGGGTGGTAATCGAGAAATAGTGTCTATTTTGGCTCGATCAACCTCCATTCCTTCGCTTGAGATCTTTTGACCGAGTACTATTCCCTCCATTACCATGAAATGACATTTTTCCCAATTAAGGGTGAGGTTAGTTTCCTCACATCGGGATAGCATTCATTCAAGGTTATCGAGGCATTGGTCGTATGAATCTCCAAAGATAGAAAAGTCATCCATGAAGACTTCCATTGTCTTTTCTATCATGTCATGGAAGATGCCACCATGCAACGTTGGAAGGTTGCAGGGGCATTGCATAGACCAAATGGCATGCGTCGATAAGCAAAAGTTCCATAGGGACATGTAAATGTTGTCTTTTCTTGGTCTTCGGGTGCTATCGGGATTTGAAAGTAACCTGAAAAACCATCCAAGAAACAATAAAATTTATGACCGGATAATCTTTCTAACATTTGATCAATGAAGGGTAAAGGAAAGTGATATTTCCTTGTTGCTTCATTTAATCGCCTATAATCTATACATACCCTCCATCCTGTGTTTTTCTCATTAGTTATTACCGTCATAACTCCTTTCTTTGGAACTACTTGTACGGGACTTACCCAAGGACTATCGGAGATAGGGTAAATAAGTCCGGCGTCAAGTAATTTGATGACTTCGTTTTTAACCACTTCTTGTACATTTGGATTTACTCTACGTTGTGGTTGTATTACCGATTTATAGTCATCATTCATTAAAATTTTGTGCGTGCACATGGAAGGACTTATTCCTTTGATATCTAAAAGCTTCCAAGCGATCGCATTTTTGTGTTTTTTCAAAAGTGTAATTAATTTTTCTTTTTCTAAACTAGATAATTTAGATGAAATAATTACAGGTAATTTACCATCTTTGTCTAGAAAAGCATATTCCAAACCTTTCGGAAGTTCTTTGAGCTCAAGAGGTGGGTCTTTCGGAGACTCCTTATTTGGTTGCTCATTTTTATCAAGAACTTTAAAAGTTTGTTCTATGGCGACCTCTTCTTCAACAAAGTGGTCAATCTTTTCACTTGTATCGGGTGGTTCATCTTCATCTTCAATTAGGGGGTCATTATTGCCGAATGGATATTTCATTAAACGCTCAAGATCAACACTCTTTTTAAATGCCCCTAATTGAATAGATAGATTGTTGTACTTCCGATTTTTCAAAGCTTCGTGGGTTTTTACAAAAGGTCGTCCCAACACTAGAGGAGCGTCATCGAGGATGACAAAGTCGGTTGGGATTACCATTTGATTTGTTTGGACCAGGACATCCTCAACTATACCGATTGATTTTATTACTTTCCGATTGGATAGAAAAATGCGTATTTGAAGTGGAGAAAAATCACTAATACTTAATTTTTTGAAAATGTAGTTTGGCATTACATTAACACAAAGATCTTTATCAACTGTAACATTACTAATAAAGGAATTTTGAAAAAAACATAGAACCGGTGTAATGTTGATTTCAAATGGGTCTTCTTTTATTAGCGAGGTTTGATCATTTGTTAAGTTAACGCTTACCGTTTCGTCAATTTTAGTGTTAGTGTTCAACTCTTTTAAAAACTTAGCAGGAGTGGGTACTAAACAATGATTTTCGAAAGAAGGTGACAAGAGATTAATTTTTTCAAAATTAGACTCTTCTTGAATTTTAACGTTGTCGGACTCACATTTTTCGTTGTTTAACTCATGTGTCGGTTTTTCACTTATTTGTTCTTCCATTTTTACATTTTCAACTATCCCTTCTTTATTACAAGTTAACTCTTCTCTTGCGCGGGACTCCTCTTCCCTTGTGCGAGATTCTAGTATGCAATGTTCGATAGTTTTAATGTGTTCTATTATCCTATCGGCTATGTCGGTGATAGAGTAAGGATCAGGATCCTCAAAGCTTGAATCCGGATGTTCGATCCTTTGTTCCTCATAATACTCATAGGAAGTAGATGGTTCACACCATTGTTCTTCATTGTAAGTATATGACGGATAAGGGTCGTAACTTTGTTCTTCATAATACTCATATGAGGTGGGTTGTTCACTCCATGGTTCCTCATAATAAGTGTATGAAGGTGGTGGCTCATATCTTGGTTCCTCAAAGTATGAGTATGAAGGCTCATACCTTGGTTCATCAAAATATGAGTATGAGGGAGAAGGTTCATACCTTTGGTCTTCATAGGATGTGTATGAAGTCGATGGCTCGTAACTGGGCTCCTCATAGTTGGTGTATGAAGTGGATGGTTGAAATAAGTCACAATATTGAACCGAGTGCGGGTTACCACAAATGGTGAAATAGTCTTCCCTATAATCATCCTTCTCATAGGTGTAGTTGTAGCCTCCTAAGTATTGATCCATAAGAATCACTCAGCAGACCACAACAGAGTCTCGAGACCAAAAAACAAAAATAAAAACGGAAACAGAGGCTGGACACGGCCCTGTGTTCAGTGAGCACGGCCCGTGTTCAGGATCTGTATCTGGGCGTTTGAATAAAAGTTACTGGTTTTTTGCAGCACGGGGGCGTGTTCAGTGAGCATGACCCCGTGTTCAGACTTTGTATCTGGGTGTTTTTATGAAAAATATGCAGCACGGCCCCGTATTCAGTGAACACGACCCGTGTTCAGTTTACTGTAAATGCAAAACTAACTAAAATGTAGAACAATGTGCGCGAATTATGAAAAAGTTTTGAAAAACTGATTAGGCCGTCGATTTTAAGCTTTCTTAAAATCCTTGTGTCCCCGACAACGGCGCCAAAAACTTGATGCGCGTGTGGTGTTATAGGTTTTTATATATATTTTTAGCCCTTTTTACACGTTAGTCAAGTTTTAAATTTATAAAACACGATATTTTACTAACACCAAACACACATATGGGCAACTGCACCCATCGTGAGCTTAGTATAGTGTTGGTAAGATACCAAGGTCGTCCAAGGACACAAGAGCTTTTAATACCGGTTTATCCTCAACGTCTAATCAAATCAAAAGTTAGAAAAATGTTTTAAACTAGAAAAGAAAAACTAAAAATGCTGAAAATAAAAATAAAAATAAAACAGATAGACAAGATGAATCACTTGGATCCGACTCGTGTTTAGTGTAACCTTTGATTACATTCGCACTTTTGCACTTTTTAAGAGATTATCTTAGTTATTATAGTAGGCCCCTCTTTTGAAGGTGACGTTACCCTCAGCCCAGTAGTTTGAGTCAGCAAGGATACAATCCTAAAGGGTTGGATTATTGAAAGATAATTAATTAAGTTATTAATGCATAATGTGGTAGGCCCCTCTTTTGAAGGTGACGTTACCCTCGGCTAAGTAGTCTGAGTCAGCAGGGATACAGTCCTAAATAGCCGGGTTAAAGTTTTAATAGTAGCTTACATATGAGGGGATCGAGGAGTTCGGACCCCCGCCATCCAATACCAGTGGGTATTGAAGGAGGTCCTACTAAAGTTGACCCAGGTCCTTGCAGGATCTATACACTGAACAAGGCAAGACTCTTACCAAACCATTCCCTTAACCCCCGACCAGGTAGCCAACATATCTCCATATAGACCGTGGAGATATGAATGGTGACAATCTTTTATTTTATATAGATAGTAAAATAACGCCAAGACACCACGGACAAATGATAAGGAAGATTCACCTTCAACATAAGAAACTAGTTATTAAATTCATTAATACATAACCAAATAAAAAGTGCGAAAAGATTAAAAATAAAAAGTATTACACTAGACACTTGTCTTCACCAAGTGATGTAAGAGACTTAGGCAAACATGGCCTTTGATTGTCAAGAACTCTTACGATCAATCTTGGATCCCGAGACTACTCACACACTCTATGATGGATGATGGATGATGGTGGTGGATGTGGGTTGTGATGGTGGTGGTGGTGGTGGTGGTGGGTGGGTGAACTGTGAGAGAGGTGGTTTGCCAAGGGGATGGTTTGCAAATGAGCCAAGCACCCCTACTTATAGCCTGCACAGAAGCCCGGACACGGCCCCGTGTCCATTGGGCACGGCCCCGTGTCCACCCATCTTCTCTTTCTTCATTAAATGCAGTTTGTCTGCATTAGTTGACCACACCCCCGTGTCCGCTGGGCATGACCCCGTGTGCAGAAGCGTATCTGTACTATGAAGATTTTCCTAGATTCTGCGAATCTTAAAGTCGACCACGGCCCCGTGTCCGCTGGGCACGCCCCCGTGGGGGGTGATAGAAGCTTCTATAACGTTTTCTTTTCTGCAGACACTTGGGCACGCCCCCGTGCTCATTGAGCACGGGGCGTGTTCAGCCTTCTGTTCTCTTGTTTTTGCTTGGGAGGATGCTGTCGAGGGGTCGGGCATGCCACGTTTATTCCTTTTCTTGTATTTATGTTAGATTTAGCTGCCTTTTTGCTTCTTTTGTTCATTTGAGCTCATTTAATCCTGAAAATACAAAAGGAAGACAAAAACACACTTTTTCCAACATTAGTACTAAAAAAGGGTTAGTTTTATGCCACATTTGATGTAATTTATATGTTGCATTTTGCACACATCACCCACACTTGAATCTTTGCTTGTCCTCAAGCAAAACTCTTTATAATGTGGCTTACACACCCAAATGGAATGGGTAGAAGAGAAGTTTTTGGGCTTGTCTTGAGTGTCGGGAATCCAAGATTTTTATTAGGTTTTATTTTTATTTTATTTACAATCATATTCGTTATGATTTATTTAGAACATTACATAAGAGAAATTACTTATTTGGGCATAACATGCCTCTTTAAAATTTTATTTATATACAAGTTCACATACCTCACGGGAGATCACTCAACACTCGGCCGAAGATGTATTTTTGTGAAACACTCGGGACCGGCATGGAACTTACTTCTACCATATGCTTGCCAAGCAATCAATCCTCCTCCTTTTTAACTATAAACCTTTGTAAATACCAAGAGGACTTTGGGGAAGGGTTAGGCTTGGGTTAAAGGTAGGTGGTTTTGGGTTAGTGGTTAGTAAAAAAGGGCGAAAGGCGTAAAAAGCGTCGGTTTTCGTAAAACATTTTGTTTTTGTGACTTTTTATTTTAATGAAGCATTTTTCAAACAAAGTTTCTTTTGATGAACTTGTTTGTTTATTGCCATACTTCATTATCATATATATATATATATATATTCGATAAGGATGTCACAAGAAAACCGAGCTTTTTACTAAAATAAAGGGTTTAAAATGAAAAAGGGTTTTGGTGTGTAAAGGGTGTTTGTTTTGTGGGTTTAGAAACGAAAAGGTTTAGGCTCAAAGGGGTTAACTAGGGGGATTTTGGGTAGGTGGTAAAAAAAATGAAAAATAATGGTGTTGAAAAGAAAAAGGGTTAGTCCTAATGCCTCCATCATTTACTTACTTGGGTTTAAGTTGGTAAGGACCGGGAATGTATCGTCATGGTAAGTTCTAGAGTCGTAAGAAACTAAGCGGCTATTCAGACAAGAAACGAAAGATGAGCATTTAATCTAAAGATGTGTATTTGTATGCTCAATAAAGGCTCAAAACTCACTTTTTGTGGGAATGGGTTTTTAATGTGATCAACTATATGTAATCAAATTTTAACTAGATTTGTCATGCCGTTTCATAATTTTCTTATGTTGGTTCTTTTTATCACGACGCTATCGGTTGTAAATTTGTAAAAATATAACCTTTTTAGAACTTGTTATTCCCAAATTAAACCGAGACAAGTAAAAAAATGAAAAGTTTTTGAAAAAAATTGGGGTGATTAGCGGTTCCAATAGAGTTTTGTGTAAGGCTTGTTATTAGGACTTGCAAAATTCAACGTTTTAGCATCCCCCCCCCCCACACTTAAATTACACATTGTCCTCAATGTGTCCCAAAAATAAGTTTTTCGGTTGATTAAAATGTGTAAAAGTGGGTTAAAAACAAGATTTTATGTTACTGGGTAGCTAAACACGGGGTGTGTTGGGCTAAGCACGACCCCGTGGTCAGACTGCAAGTACCAAAAGTAAACAGAAGGCTAGGCACGGGGGCGTGTTCAGTGAGCACGGCCCCGTGTCCAGTTACCTGAACTGGGCATTTTCTGCAGATCCTCTGGCACGGGGGCGTGTTGGGTTGAGCACGGCCCCGTGCTGAACTTGCTGTAATGAAGAAAAATTGTCAGGAGGCTCTGTTTTTGTGCATGGGGTGTGGGTTCAAGTTTCCCTTAGTAACCTTCACCATTTCGAGTGTGCTTTATTCCTGAAAATTAAAAATAAACTAGAAAATATAAAAGTTAAACTAATCTAAAACTAAGGATAGTTCCGCGGAATGCCTCTGTGGTGCGCCAGGTTTATAAGGGTCCTTGGCTAGACCCTCCTTACCGGGTGGTTCTGGCTCATCTTCAATTAGGGGGTCGTCATTGCCGATTGGATATTTCATTGATCATTCAAGATCGACACACCTTTTGAAGGCCACTAATTGAATGGGTAAGTTGTTTTTCTTCCGATTAATCAAAGCTTTATGGGTTTTTACAAAAGGTTGTCCCAACACAAGTGGAGCGTCATCAAGGATGACAAAGTCGGTTGGAACCACCGTGTGATTTGTTTGGACTAACACATCTTCAACTATCCCCATTGATTTTATTGTTTTCCGATTAGATAGAAAAACGGGTATTTGAAGTGGAGAGAAATCACCAATACTTAATTTTTCGAAAATGTAGTTTGGCATTATATTAACACAAAGATCTTTATCAATTGTGATATTACTAATAAAGGAATTTTGAAAAAAACATGGTACCGGTGTAATGTTAATTTCAAATGGGTCTTCTTTTATTAGCGTAGTTAGATCATTTGTTAAATTAATGCTTACCGTTTCGTCAATTTTAGTGTTAGTGTTTAACTCTTTTAAAAACTTAGCATGAGTAGGTACTAAACAATGATTTTCGAAAGAAGGTGATAAGAGATTAATTTCTTTAAAATTGGACTCTTCTTGGATTTTAACGTTGTCGGACTCACCTTTTTCGTTGTTTGACTCATGTGTCGGCTTTTCACTTACTTGTTCTTCCATTTTTACATTTTCAACTATCTCTTCTTTTTTACAAGTTAATTCTTCCCTTGCGCGGGACTCCTCTTCCCTTACGCGGGATTCTTTTATGCTTCGCTCGATAGTTTTAATGTGTTCTATTATCTTATCGGCTATGTGGGTGATAGAGTAAGGATCTGGATCCTCAAAGCTTAAATCCGGATGTTCGATCCTTGGTTCCTCATAATACTCATGTGAAGTAGATGGTTGACACCATTGTTCCTCATTGTAAGTATATGACGGATAAGGGTCGTAACTTTGTTCTTCATAATACTCATATGAGGTGGGTTGTTCACGCCATGGTTCCTCATAATAAGCATATGAAGGTGGAGGCTCATATCTTGGTTCCTAAAAGTATGAGTATGAAGGCTCATACCTTGGTTCATCAAAATATGAGTATGAGGGAGAAGGTTCATACCTTGGGTCTTCATAGGATGGATATGAAGTGGACGGCTCGTACCTGGGCTCCTCATAGTAGGTGTATGAAGTGGATGGTTGAAATAAGTCACAATATTGTACCGAGTGAGGGTTACCACAAATGGTGCAATAGTCTTCCCTATAATTATCCTCCTCATAGGTGTAGTTGTAGCCTCCTGAGTATTGATCCATAAGAATCACTCAGCAGACCACAATAGAGTCTCGAGACCAGAAAACAAAAAATAAAAAAAGAAACAGAGGCTGGACACGGCCCGTATTCAGGTTCTGTATCTGGGCGTTTTAATAAAAGTAACTGGTTTTGTGCAGCACAGGGGCGTGTTCAGTGAGCACGATCCCGTGTTCAGACTCTGTATCTGGGTGTTTTATAAAAAAAATGCAGCACGGCCCCGTGTTCAGGCTACTGTAAATGCAAAAACTAACTAAAATGCAGAAAATGTGCGCGCGTTTTAAAAAGGTTTTGAAAAACTGATTAGGCCGTCGATTTTAAGCTTTCTTAAAATCCTTGTATCCCCGGCAACTGTAACAATCCTCAATAAAACCGACACCCTCATAATATTTCTGACACCCTAGTATATTTTAAAATATCCCAATATGTCCCAAGATACACCCCATACGTGAAAACGGACCCCGAATACATTAAATAGTATTAAAAATAATTAAAAACTGAAAATTTAAGTTGAGGCGGGCCGCGTAAGATAACCCATAACCCTTACGCGGGCCGCGAGAGGCTCAGAAGGGGGCACAGCCCGGTGCGGCCACGTGGCCCAACACATGTCGAGTCTAGTGGCTGATCCGGATGGGCTACACGTTGACCTGGAGTCAACGCGGGCCGCGTAGGCCCTGCCCTTGTGTTACGCGTGCCGCGAGAGAACCAGACTCAGCAACTATATAAGCAGGCCATCGGATTTCATTCGAACTCGTTCACGAACGTTTCTTTTCTCTCAAATATGAATATTAGGCTTATTATACGGGTATTATACCCCCCTAAATAGCGAAGTTCTGCTCCGTTGTAAGTATTATAACCCCTGGATACGTATTAGATACGCTGCCCGATTGATCTAGGGTTCATAATGGCTGTCGTGGTTCTGCCCGACGTAGTCGTTGGAATGCCGTCTCGGGGAGGGTATTACTAATGTTAAAATGGGTTATTATACTAATGCGTGTGCATTTGTGTAAATTATAGATTGTCACAAGGAAACCCTTACGGAAAATCTAAGACAGCAATGTGAGTTGATCCACGTTTTGTAAACCTTTTGTTAACTGTTTTTACAAAACCTTAAATACTTTTCCATGCGAATAACAGTTATTGAGTATTTGTAAGAATACAATTATCATGAGTATGTTGGGGTTTTGTATACAAAATTTGTTACCACCTGGTCAAGGAGTAACATTTCCACAAGTCGGGTTTGACAGTACCATGGATGTTAATTGTCATGTCTTGGAAACAAATGTAATTGCGAGACTGCCCTCAATACTGTACACTGGGTTTTATTTAAACTTGACTAAACTGGGATTCACTCACCAGTATTTCCCACTGACAAATGTTTTTAAAACGCGTTTCAGGTAACAAACTATGAAAGCCAAATATAAGCCAGCTGGACAGCACTGAAGGCTTGGAAAAGTGGCAATAAAGTTACCTAAAATAAAATAGATGTTTTTATTAAATAAAATAGGATTTATTCCTATGAAAACGTGTGTACTATGAACTTGGGTTTATCCCATATGTTTAATATTATGGAAATGTGGTATTTTACTCTGATCAAATATTTCCTAACTACGGTCCTGATGAAAATTTCCGCTGCCAAATTAGACAATATGCGATACCACCGAAACTGGCTAGCGGCCGCCCGTTCCCAGGGATTAGGGATCGGGGGTTGCGACCGAAGGTGGTATCAGAGCTAAGCCACTGATTCAGCCACTGAGGTGTTTTGCTGACATCAAAATGTAAAGTGTTAGGAAATAAATTACGGAAATACGTGCATAACTGTATTTTATTGCTATGTGTTATTTGACTATCTGTTAGTTTACAGTATGAACCACCAAGGACCATCTGACGCGTACCGTCAATTGTCTGGTTCGCCTAAAAGCGAAGGCACCTCCCCTTCTCAGCCTACCCTCTCAGGGTATTCTGCTGATACGGAAGAAGGAATCTTTGTGTTTAAGGCTCAGTCAGAAGAGCCATTTCTTCAGAAAAAGAGGGGATGGTTCAGTCGAGGGGCACACGAGCATAGAAAGCGTATGAAAAAGTTACAAGACCAGAGGGTACTAGCAGCATCCAAGAGAGAGACAGATGCCTATGCCCAGGATATGATAAATAGGGGTATAGCCAATATTCACATCCTAGCAACCACTGCAGCTAACCCTAATCTCGAGTAAATAATAGCACCCCAACCACAACCACTAATCCCTGACCAACCCATGGAGATAGAAAACCCTGAAAACCTAGTAGAGATGCATGACTTCAACCTGGAGGAAATACCTAGGGTATCAGCACCAAACCCCCTAGACCCAAATTACGATCCTTGGTGGGATGAAGTTAGGGACTATATGCAACGCTACCCGATACATGAAGACACACCCATGCAGAACATAGGAGCCTATCCAGGTATGGACCCTTTAGATCCCTATTACCACGATGAATATATTAGGGAGATCTTAGAAGATCCTTACCGATTCCAGGCACCTACACCCCCATACCAAGAACCCGCACCCCAGATTCCAAACCCAGTCCTAGAACCTGTACCCCCAATGAGTGCAGAAAACGTACAAGAACTTAGGACATTTGGTGAGGAAATTTTAGAGTGCAGTGAGAGAATGAGACAGGTGGGAGAGCGACTCGTCTGGAAGTACGACGAGCGCAATATGGATTTTTGGATGAATCCATATCCGTGAATGTGAGAATGGAGATGGTAGTAGTAGTAATAATAATAAAATATGTGTGTATGGATGCCTACTACTATTAGTGTAATTTTCTTTCTGTTGGTA
Organism: Helianthus tuberosus; assembly: GCA_030545235.1. NCBI lineage: Eukaryota > Viridiplantae > Streptophyta > Magnoliopsida > Asterales > Asteraceae > Helianthus > Helianthus tuberosus. Next base: position 36,751 of record JARYGA010002853.1, read on the forward strand.
TTGTAATTTTTATTTCAGTACTGGTGTGTAAGAGATGCCTAGTATATAGATGAATAGAGTAAAGTCGCAATGATCGACGCTTTTGGCAAAAATGTGTGTCATGTGATTGACTATATTAGCTATTATTTTGTGATATTATTACGGGGTAAATGTTTAAAATTCAGATGGTCGACGAAGGAAATCAAGGAAATCTGAATAATGATAACCAGAGTAACATTAACGTGGTTAATGAGAATCCGAGCATCGATAACAATGGAAACCAAATGGATAATAGTACCGTTCAACATATAGTGGCACAAGGAATTATAGATGCAATGCCATTTATTATTCAAACAATTCAAGAAGCGAATATTAAAAGTAAACATAGCAGTAAGCGACCAATCGAACCAGAACACAACGTGAACAAGGGACCCGTACTTCAAGTGCCCATTCCCAAAAGAAGAAGAACCATGCCTTATGGTTGTTCTTACAAAGAATTCTGGTCCTGCCAACCAATAGAATTCTCGGGCAATGAAGGACCCATTGCAGCCCTACGCTGGATAGAAAAGACTGAGGCTGTTTTATAAATAAGCAAGTGTGCTGAAGAAGACAAAATAATGTTTGCTTCTAATCTGTTTAAGAACTCAGCCTTAGAATGGTGGAACACTATCCTCCAGTCAAGAGGAAGTGATAGGGTATATAACATGGAATGGGAGGACTTTAAAAATACGGTAGAAAGGAAATTCTGCCCTCCTAATGAAAAGGAACAGATAGCTAATAAATTCCTAAACTTAAGAATGACCGGAGTAGATAGTAAGGGTTATACTACTACATTCTTTGAATATGCTAGAATAGTACCAACCCTTGCATCACCTGAACCAGTATTAATCTTGCGTTACATCTGGGGATTAATTGGGGAGATTAGACATGTAGTCAAGGCAGCTAGACCTCAAACCATAGAAGAAGCTGTAGAACTAGCAAATACCTTGACAGATGAATTAATCCGTACTAGGGAAGAAGACCAGAGGAGAAACCTAACCCAAAGGCTTACTCAAGAATTCCGTTCTGGGAATTACAACCGTAGGAATATGGGTTCTACCTCTGCCCCATTCTGCAAGGTCTGCAAGAAAAAGCATTCGGGAAAATGATCCACTCTTTGCAATTTCTGCGAGATGCCAGGACACAAGGAAGAAGATTGCAGGAGGAAATCCAGTAATGGACTATGCTACAACTGTGGAGAAAAATGTCACATCAAGCTGAATTATCCAAAATTGGCTCCAGCTGTGAACAACAGGAACACTAAAAATGCTAGGGCATTCGTTCTGACTGCAGATGAAGCCAAGATGATTCTAGACGTGATAGCTGGTACGCTTTTAGTTAATGATGTATTTTCTAAAGTATTATTTGACTCTGGTGCAAACCAAAGTTTCATTAATACTTCGTTTTGCAAACTTCTAAATCAGTCATTAACTAAACTACCACAAGAATGTCTCATAGAGACAGCTAATGGAGAAACAGTTAAGATTTCGGAAATCTTGCAGAGAGCAAGAATAGAAATTTTAAAACAAAAGTTTATGGCAAACCTTTATCCCATGAATCTGGCAGGATTTGATGTCATTTTAGGAATGGATTGGTTAATAGCCAATAAAGCCAGTATTTTATGTGATCAAAAGTCAATTCAAGTAAATTCACCAAAAGGTGAAAAGATCATAATAAAAGGAGATAAACCCTCTAGGTCCACTAAATTCATCTATGTGATGAAAACTGCAAGTTATATAAGAAAAGGTTCTATAGTGTATTTGATTTCCATAATCACTAACACTAAAGGAAAAGAACAAAAAGACATTCCAGTAGTATCTCAGTTTTCAGATGTATTTCCAGAAGAATTGCCAGGACTACCACTAGATAGAGAAGTTGAATTCAGAATTCACCTACTACCAGGAACAGCACCAATTGCCAAAGCACCCTACCGATTGGCACCCGCTGAAATGCAGGAATTGAAGAAACAATTAGATGAATTGTTGGAAAAAAGGATTCATACAACCAAGTTCATCACCATGGGGAGCGCCAATATTATTTTTTTAAAAAGAAGGACGGATCAATGCATATGTGCATTGATTACCGTGAATTGAACAAAGTCACGATTAAGAATCGGTACCCATTACCGAGAATCTATGATCTGTTCAACCAACTGCAAAGAGCTCGATTTTTCTCTAAAATCGATTTAAGGTCAGGATATCATCAATTAAAGGTACAGGAAGAGGACATTCTTAAGACCGCATTCAGAACAAGGTATGGCCATTATGAATTTACTGTCATGCGATTTGGTTTAACCAATGCCCTAGCCGCATTTATGGACATGATGAACCGAATATGTAAGCCATATTTGGATAAATTCATAATCGTCTTCATAGATGATATTCTCATTTATTCTAAAAATAAGGAAGATCATGCAAAGTATTTGCACGCACTTTTAAGTCTTTTAAGAAAGGAAAAGCTTTATGCTAAATTTTCAAAGTGCGAGTTTTGGCTAGAACAGGTACAATTTCTTGGACACTTAGTGAACCATGAAGGAATTCATGTGGATCCAACAAAGATCGAGGCAATTATCAAATGGAAAACCCATGAGTCACCAACAGAGGTTAGAAGTTTCTTAGGATTGGCCGGTTATTATAGAAGATTTATTCGAGATTTTTCTAGAATAGCCATTCCTTTAACTAAGTTAACCTATAAATCCATTAAATTTGAATGGGGACCAAAACAAGAAGAAGCATTTAAAATTCTTAAGCATAAATTAACCCATACACCCATATTAGTGTTACCAGAAGGAACTGAAGACTTTGTAGTCTATTGTGACGCTTCTAAATTAGGTTATGGATGTGTATTGATGCAACGCCAAAAGGTTATAGCTTATGCATCTAGGCAACTTAAGAATCATGAAGAGAATTATTCAACCCATGACTTGGAATTAGGAGCTATAATTTTTGCCCTTAAGATTTGGAGACATTACCTTTATGGTAGTAAGTTTACCATATTCACTGATCATAAGAGTTTAAGGTATGTTTTCGGGCAGAAGGAATTGAATATGAGACAAAGACGCTGGATGGAGATGCTTAGTGATTATGATTGTGATATTCAGTATCATTAAGGAAAAGCAAATGTAGTGGCAGATGCTTTAAGTTGAAAGTATCACGAAAAGCCAAAAAAGGGTACGTTCTCTTAAATTAAATCTGCAAGTAGATTTAAATGATCAGATAAGAAAAGCACAAGAATCAGTAATCAAGGATGATACTGAAAAATTAAAGGGTATGATTAAGGAATTAGAACAAGGAACAGATGGAATTTGGAGATTCCATGAAAAGAGAATGTGGATACCTAAATTAGGAAACCTACGTCATCGTATTTTAGAAGAAGCCCATAAGTCTAAGTATACGATGCATCCAGGAAGTGATAAAATGTACCAGGATTTAAGGAAAAATTTCTGGTGGATAGGCATGAAAAAGGACATAGCAGCCTATGTTTCTAAATGTTTAATTTGTTCACAAGTCAAAGCTGAACACCAGAAACCCTCAGGTTTGTTACAGCAACTAGAAATGCCAGTGTGGAAATGGGAATTAATAACAATGGATTTTGTTACTAAATTACCCAAAACAAGGAAAGGTAATGATACAATTTGGGTGATTGTAGATAGGCTAACCAAGTCAGCTCATTTCCTACTAATGAAAGAAACTTTCAGTATGGAACAGCTAGCTAAATTATATGTAAATGAAATTGTTTCATTACATGGAATTCCTTTATCAATTGTTTCTGATAGGGATAGCCGATTTACTTCTCATTTTTGGTCAAGTTTCCAAAAGGCAATGGGAACCAAGCTAAATCTAAGTACAGCTTATCATCCTCAAACAGACGGACAAAGCGAAAGGACAATTCAGACAATGGAGGACATGCTTAGGGCTTGTGTAATTGATTTTGGAGGTAATTGAGATGATCAATTACCTTTAATAGAATTTTCTTATAATAATAGTTATCACACAAGTATCAATGCTACACCATTCGAAGCACTTTATGGACGAAAGTGCCGAACCCCAATCTGTTGGGCAGAAATTGGGGAGAAGCAACTATCTGGACCTAAGATAGTACAAGAAACAACTGACAAGATCATTCAAGTCAAGGAACGACTGAAAGCAGCACGTGATCGACAAAAGAGCTATGCTGATAACCGACGCAAACCATTGGAATTTCAAGTAGGAGATAAAGTATTGTTAAAAGTCTCTCCTTGGAAAGGAGTGGTAAGATTCATCAAACGGGGAAAGCTAAGTCCCAGGTATGTTGGACCTTTTGAGATTATTAGAAGAATAAGACCTGTAGCCTATCAGCTACAACTGCCAGAGGAAATGGCAGGAATACATGATGTATTTCATGTATCTAATCTCAAGAAATGCTTAGCCGATGAATCACTGGTAGTACCTCTTAAGGATATAGAGGTAAATGAACAACTCAAGTTTGTAGAAAGGCCTCTACAAATTGAAGACAGGAAAGTCAAAAATCTCAAACATAAGAGATTAGTTTTAGTCAAAGTAAAGTGGGACTCCAAAAGAGGACCTGAGTATACATGGGAGCTTGAATCTGAAATGCAAAAGAAATATCCACATTTGTTCCAGTAGATCTCGAGGACGAGCTTTAAAACAAGGTGGGGAGGATGTAACAATCCTCAATAAAACCGACACCCTCATAATATTTCCGACACCCTAGTATATTTTAAAATATCCCAATATGTCCCAAAATACACCTCATACGTGAAAACGAACCCCGAATACATTAAATAGTATTAAAAATAATTAAAAACTGAAAATTTAAGTTGAGGCGGGCCGCGTAAGATAACCCATAACCCTTACGCGGGCCGTGAGAGGCTCAGAAGGTGGCACAGCCCGGTGCGGCCACATGGCCCAACACATGTCGAGTCTAGTGGCTGATCCGGATGGGCTACATGTTGACCTGGAGTCAACGCGGGCCGCGTAGGCCCTGCCCTTGTGTTACGCGGGCCGCGAGAGAACCAGACTCAGCAACTATATAAGCAGGCCATCGGATTTCATTCGAACTCACTCACGAACGTTTCTTTTCTCTCAAATCTGAATATTAGGCTTATTATACGGGTATTATACCCCCTAAATAGCGAAGTTCTGCTCCGTTGTAAGTATTATAACCCCTGGATACGTATTAGATACGCTGCCCGATTGATCTAGGGTTCCGTAACGGCTGTCGTGGTTCTGCCCGACGTAGTCGTTGGAATGTCGTCTCGGGGAGGGTATTACTAATGTTAAAATGGGTTATTATACTAACGGGCGTGTGCATTTGTGTAAATTATAGATTGTAACCAGGAAACCCTTACGGAAAATCTAAGACAGCAATGTAAGTTGATCCACTTTTTGTAAACCTTTTGTTAACTGTTTTTACAAAACCTTAAATACTTTTCCATGCGAATAACAATTATTGAGTATTTGTAAGAATACAATTATCATGAGTATGTTGGGGTTTTGTATACAAAATTTGTTACCACCTGGTCAAGGAGTAACATTTCCACAAGTCGGGTTTGACAGTACCATGGATGTTAATTGTTATGTCTTGGAAACAAATGTAATTGTAAGATCACCCTCAATACTGTACACTGGGTTTTATTGAAACTTGATTAAACTGGGATTCACTCACCAGTATTTCCCACTGACAAATGTTTTTAAAACGCGTTTCAGGTAACAAACTATGAAAGCCAAATAGAAGCCAGCTGGACAGCACTGAAGGCTTGGAAAAGTGGCAATAAAGTTACCTAAAATAAAATAGATGTTTTTATTAAATAAAATAGGATTTATTCCTATGAAAATGTGTGTACTATGAACTTGGGTTTATCCCATATGTTTAATATTATGGAAATGTGGTATTTTACTCTGATCAAATATTTCCTAACTACGGTCCTGATGAAAATTTCAGCTGCCAAATTAGACAATACGCGATACCACTGAAACTGGCTCGCGGCCGCCCGTTCCCAGGGATTAGGGATCGGGGGTTGCGACAGCGACGGCGCCAAAAACTTGATGTGTGCGTGTTATATAGTTTTTAATGTATATTTTTAGCCCTTTTTACACTTTAGTCAAGTTTTAAATTTATAAAACACGATATTTTACTAACACTAAACACACATATGGGCAAGTGCACCCATCGTGAGCGTAGTATAGCGTTGGTAAGATACCGAGGTCGTCCAAGGACACAAGAGCTTTTAGTACCGATTTATCCTCAACGTCTAATCAAATCAAAATTTTAGAAAAAAGGTTTAAAAATGAAAATAAAAACTAAAAATGCTGAAAATAAAAATTAAAAATAAAAACAGATAGACAAGATGAATCACTTGGATCCGACTCGCCTTTAGTGTAACCTTTGATTATTTCCGCACTTTTGCACTTTTTAAGAGATTATCTTAGTTATAGTAGTAGGCCCCTCTTTTGAAGGTGACGTTACCCTCACCCCAGTAGTTTGAGTCAGCAAGGATACAATCCTAAAGGGTTGGATTATTGAAAGATAATTAATTAAGTTATTAATGCGTAATGTGGTAGGCCCCTCTTTTGAAGGTGACGTTACCCTCGGCTAAGTAGTTTGAGTCAGCAGAGATACAATCCTAAGTAGCAGGGTTAATGTTTTAATAGTAGTTTACATATGAGGGGATCAAGAAATTCGAACCCCCGCCATCCAATACCAGTGGGTATTGAAGGAGGTCCTACTAAGCTTGACCCAGGTCCTTGCAGGATCTATACACTGAACAAGGCAAGACGCTTACCAAACCATTCCCTTAACCCCCGACCAGGTAGCCAACATATCTCCATATAGACTGTGGAGATATGAATGGTGTAAATCTTTTATTTTATATAGAGAGTAAAATAACGCCAAGACACCACGGATAAATGATAAGGAAGTTTCACCTTCAACATAAGAAACTAGTTATTAAAGTCATTAATACATAACCAAATAAAAAGTGCGAAAAGATTAAAAATAAAAAGTATTACACTAAATGCTTGTTTTCACCAAGTGATGTAAGAGACTTAGGCAAACATGGCATTTGATTGTCAAGAACTCTTACGATCAATCTTGGATCCTGAAGGGGTATGGTCCCAGATCTCGCATCAGTATGACCGCGAGTGACCATTACCCTTATCAAAAACCCCCACCAGCAATAACTTACCTGTGTCCGTGCGGGCACGCGCGAACACAGCGGTCCAATCTGTCCAGTGATGAGAAGACTTACCTTAAGTACGAAAACAGATGTTACGCATAGCGATGCGGCCTGGCACCGCATCCTATGAACATTTTCGTCACGACAAGGGATCTGGACAATAGTAATAGTCACTAAGCGGAGATGCGGCATGGCACCGCATCCCGTATACATCCTGGATAGAACAAAGAACGCGGGAACAACATAAGTGAACGCAAACAACGATGCGGCCTGGCACCGCATCCTGCCTACAAGGCAAGTGGGTCTGACACTCAGTGCAAGTGGCACTAAGAACAGTCGCCTACTAGCCAACACGTATGCAACAGTATGACACCACAGCAGGACGTGGCATCACCACCATAACTGATAGGTCTGACACACCTGCAAAAGACTGTGCGATGTCAGACTAGCTACTCAACTACCCTCCTTCACTCCTCGGCTATAAATACCCATCCCAAACCAGGTTTGAGGTATCACTTCTCAACTCTCTCACTACTACTACTATCACACTTTGCTTCTCAAGCAAATTACTGATTCTCACGCCGGAGAGTGGTAACAAGGAGCACCCCCCACCCCATTCTCCTTGTTATGAGTCACGGCTTGTTTCCTTGTGCAGGAAACCAACCAGCGGATGATCTAGCCAGCGATCCTCGGAAAGAAGGGATTAACCCTACTCGACGAGACTAGTGAGTTAACCCCACCAGGTTAACCATTGTTTCATCATTGGCGCCCACCGCTACTCCTAGCACTTTTTTCAACCATCTTTTTCTTCCCGAAAATCATGTCTGATCGTCTAAACAACACTACTGGGGATAACCTAAACCCCGAAAACCAAGGGCCTACGGGGACCATCCCCCTAGCCCCAAATGCTGAACATATCGGCACATCAACGCAAGGGGGCGCATCCCTTAAGTTTAGACACGATCTATCACAATATGCTTCCATGATACCTCCAGGCATGAACCTTCATACCTGGTACGACCAGCAACAAGCTATGCTGGCCGCAACATACAACAGAGCTTGCGCAGAAGCACAAGTATCTGCGGGGCCTACCCCATCACCGCATACCCCTGCGGGCCGTACTTTACAATACGACGGCAGGGCCCCAACACATCCGGCCTCCAGAAGCAGGCAGGAAGACCGCGGTTCCTCTTACTGCGACGTCCGCACACTCGATGAGGACGATTCTTCATATGGGTCCCGCCGCAGGGGCCATGTACATAGTCGCCTAGGCCCGCATGGCGAAACTAGACGACAGTCTACAGCCCACCATGGCCCCGGCATCCATAGCCGGCTGGGACCTCAGTCCCACTATGAAGGGCAGGGCCACACCGATCCCGACGACGGTACATACCGCGGGGAGTCTCATGCTACCAGCAGTAGACCGGGAGGACACAACTATGTTCCTCCCACTCACCCCCGTACTACATACCTTCGCGCTGCAAAGCGCCACCAGAGCCAACCCTAAAGGCCGAAATCTGCGGCTGAAAACTCCAAGTTTGTCCCGGAGATTGCCAACGCCGATGTCACCACCACCAAATTCCCATTAAACATTGGGAAGTACAACGGTTCAGCCGACCCAGATGGCCACATGAACATCTTTACCGGCGCTGGGTGCAACGGCAGGTGGGATGAACCCGCTTGGTGTCAATTCTTCCCGCAGACCCTAACAGGCCTGGCCAGGGCATGGTTCGATTCTTTACCACCAGGGTCACTGACCTTATTCGAGGACTTACAGGCAAAGTTCCTCGCACATTTTTGCCAGCAACGACGTCATGAACGTGATAACATGGACGTCATGAACATCTGGCGCAGAGACAACGAATCGATTGAGGCGTTCGTTGTCCGTTACAATAAAGAATGCCTGGAAATAGGCGACGTGGCAGACCAAATGGCACGCAACCATTTTATCGTTGCCGTTAAAGACGAACAAATGGTTATGACTATCTCCGGCAAGGACGGCTTGCCTAAAAAATGGGAAGATGTCATGGCTGCGGTCAAAACGTACGCCCAAACTCAGCGGTCCCTCAAACCACACGTATCAAAGCCACAGCCCCAAACGGAAGGCCAGTCCTCCCACCAAGAATATAAGCGCAACAACAAACGCAACCGGGACACATGGAATTGCGGCAGCGACTCCAGACCATATGTCCCGCGTAACAATCAGCCCGACGCAAGGGCTACAATCAACGCCCAACGAGAAAACCGGGCGTCAAAGAAAGAGTCTCGGGACCGTAGCTGGACCGAGATCAACCAGTCGCCAAGCGACGTCCTCCTTACGGACGCGCAATTCCTGCGACCGGCCCAACCAATGAAGTCCAAAAAGAACCAGGATCTCGCACTCTACTGCGAGTATCACAAGGACAATGGCCACACAACAAATAGCTGCATCAGTCTCCGACTGGAGATTGAGCGAGCCCTAAAAGAAGGGAAACTGCAACACCTGTTGCCAGGCGCACAAAAAGCTACCAAGCGCATCACCCCCCACAACAAGGGCACCTCCACGGGTAAGAGGACCATGTACGTGGCCTCTACCCACATGATCAATGGAGGAAAAGGAAGACCGCGCAAGGCGGCAAGAAGACCGGACAATGACTGGAAAGACGAGCAAGTCGTCTTTCCAAAAGTCTGAGGCGGACCGCGCGACACGCGCACCGTCGTTATTACAGGTCACCTGGCTCACTACTGCACCGAGCGATTATTCATCGACCCGGGCAGTACATCCTATATTATATACGAGCAGTGCTTCAACCAATTCGATCAAGAAGACAAAGATCGGTTGCAGCCGGTGGACTACCCGTTGGCCGGGTTTGCGGGGGAAACCGTATTCCCCCTGGGCCAAATCACTTTTCCTGTGCGCCTCACCAATGGTAGGCACACACGAACGGAGGAGGTAAACTTCATGGTTCTACCTCACACCTCCAAATACGACGTACTTCTGGGGAGGGAATCCCAGGGCGACTTCAACATGATCACATCCGTCCCCCACTCTGCCATCGGTTTTCCAACCGAGACGGGGATCGCGATAATATACGCCCGAAGAGAAGTTATGTCTACAGACGAGCTGCGTCCGGCCAAGGTAGCAAGGCCTACCCCCGACACTCAACCAGAAAAATGGGTTCTTAATGCAAGACACCCAGAGCAAACAGTTACGCTGGGCCACGCCTTGTCCCCTACCATCAAAGCACACCTGAAGCAGCTCCTCTTCAGGAACCAGGATATTTTTGCGTGGACACCCGCAGTTATGACAGGGGTACCACGCGAAATCGCGCAACATTTCTTGAATACCATGCCAGGTATCAATCCCGTGATCCAAGGCCAACGCCACCTTGGATCAGCAAAGAACCAGGCGATGCATGAGCAGGTCCAAGAACTGCTCTCCGCAGGTATACTGCGGGAAGTCAAATACCAGACTTGGTTGTCAAACCCAGTCATGGTAGAAAAACCATCCGGGGGCTGGCGCATGTGCGTCGATTATAAAGATCTCAACAAAGCCTGCCCCAAGGATTGTTACGCACTTCCGGAGATCGACGAAAAGGTCGATAACCTCGTACCATTTCGATGGAAGTGCTTCCTCGATTATTACAAAGGCTACCACCAAGTACAGATGGCAATCGACGACGAAGATAAAACGGCATTCCGCACGCCTACTGGGAACTACTGATATACAAAAATGCCGTTCGGGTTGCGCAACGCAGGCACAACCTATCAAAAATTGATGAACGACACTTTCCGCGGTCAAATCAGCAAAAGTGTCGAAATCTATATGGACGACCTGGTCGTCATGACCATGGAAGAAGACACCATGCTCAACGATATTGAAAGAACATTCCAAACTCTGCGAAGCGTCAACATGAAGCTCAACCCAGGGAAATGCTCGTTTGGAATGGAAGAAGGCAAGTTCCTTGGATTCATCGTAACCAAAGATGGGTTCAAGGTGAACCCGGAAAAAGTACAGGCGATCGAACGCATACCATCGCCTTCTACGATGAAGGAAATGCAACGACTAGCCGGCAGGCTAGCCGCACTTAATAGATTCTTAGCCAACCATGCAGCTAAGTCTTATCCTTTCATCAAGACCCTGCGGAGCTGTTTAAAAAATGAGCAATTCCAATGGACCGCAGAGGCCGAAAAAGCTTTCCGGGAGATGAAAGAGTGTTTGATTCAACTCCCAACTCTAACTGCACCACATAAGGATGAGCCACTTATCTTGTACTTATCTGCCGCGGACAACGCGGTAGGCGCGGTACTCATAGTGGAGCGGGAAGGAGTTCAAACACCCATCTACTACATCAGCAAAATGCTCAATGACCCAGAGACAAGGTACTCCATCATGGAGAAGTTGGTACTGGCACTAGTGCACGCGTCGAGACTATTACGACGTTACTTTGCAAACCACGTCATCACAGTGTTAACCAACTACAGGATCGGCCCGATCCTATCCAAACCCGAGATCTCCGGGAGGTTAGCAAAATGGGCAATCGAGTTGGGCGCACTTTCACTGAACTATAAGCCGCGCCCCGCAATCAAAGGCCAGGTCTTGGCTGATTTCGTTGCTGAAGTACCAGCAAACCGCATTCAAGAATGCGAAGAAGAACAAAACCCTACATCACTACCATCCTCCGCAGAAACCTGGGCACTATATACGGATGGTGCGTCCAACGAAGATGGTGCAGGTGCAGGTCTGCGACTCGTCAGCCCCGACGGCCAAGAACTTACCTATGCAATCCGCCTTGATTTCCAAAGCACGAATAACGAGGCAGAGTATGAGGCCCTACTGGCAGGGCTGCGTCTGGCAGTCAAACTCGACGTCAAACATTTGGAAGCACACGTCGACTCACTATTGGTTGCAGGGCAGATACGCGGCGACTATACCGCAAAAGGGGATATCATGATCCTCTACCTCGAACAAGCCTTGCAACTGAAATCAAAGTTCACTTCCTTCAATATCCGCCATATCAACAGGAGTGATAACAAACCCGCGGATGCACTATCAAAACTTGCATCCACCAGCTTCCAACACCTGGCAAAAGAGGTACGCATCGAGGTTCTGCAAAATCCCTCAGTACCCCTGCGCCAAGTCAATGTCATCCAGTACGGTACAACATCCTGGATGACACCGATCATTGCATACTTACAATCAGGTGTTACTCCCGAAAGCAAGGCAGAGGCACACAAGCTGCAATACAGAGCGTGTCATTACCAAATGGGAGACGGTATCTTATACCGTCAATCATACATGGGACCACTCCAACGATGCGTCGACCCTCAAGATGCCACGTACCATATCAGAGAAATACACGAAGGAATATGTGGCATACACGCGGGCCCACGCATGATGGTGGCCAAAATCATGAATGCCGGATACTACTGGCCCGGCATGCACCTGGACGCAGTTAAAGTCTTGCGCAAGTGTTTTAATTGTCAACGGAATGCTCCCAAGACCTTGCGCCCCAAGAACAACCTGATATCCGTCACCACCGCATGGCCATTCCAAAAATGGGCAATCAATGTGGTGGGACCATTCCCCAGACGCACCAGGTGCAGTGAAATTTATCATAGTGGCTGTTGATTACTTTACAAAATAGGTAGAGGCAAAACCACTCGCCTCAACCACCGCTATGATAACAAGGAAATTTGTCTGGGAACATATCATCTGCCGTTTCGGTCTACCAATGTGCATTGTTACCGACAATGGTACCAACTTCGCTGCCGATGACTTTCAAAAATGGCTGAAGGAACTAAACATTGAACACATATTCTCCTCAGTGGCGCATCCGCAAGGGAACG
>JARYGA010002854.1:0-33622 GCA_030545235.1 Helianthus tuberosus
ACAACCCTCGGAAACACCCTATTACACCCCATATACACATAACCGAACCCATATAACCCTAATTTTATTAAAAATAAAATTAAATAATGTTTTACCTCCACCCGCGGGCCACGACACGGAGATCAGGGTGTATCGCGGGGCGCGACAAGCTTAACTTGCCGGACAAGCAATTGTGCCACGTGGAACGACACGCGTCAAGACTAGGATATGGATGTGTGTTGATACAACATCAAAAGGTAATAGCTTATGCCTCTAGACAGCCTAAGAAACATGAAGAGAACTATACAACCCATGATCTAGAGTTAGGAGCCATAATTTTTGCCCTTAAGATTTGGAGACACTATCTTTATGGTAGTAAGTTCGTTATATTTAAAGATCATAAGAGTTTAAGATATGTCTTTGGACAAAAGGAATTAAATATGCAGCAAAGACGTTGGATGAAAATTTTTAATGATTATGATTATGATATTCAGTCTCATGCAGGAAAACCTAACGTAGTAGCTGATGCTTTAAGTCGAAAGTATCATGAAAAGCCAAAAGGAGTACGCTCTCTTAGACTAAATCTGCAGATAGATTTAAATAAGCAAATTAGAAAGATACAGGAAACAACAATCAAGGACGATGCTGAAGGTTTAAAAGGAATGATTAAGGAATTAGAAAAAAGAATAGACGGAATTTGGAGATTCCCTAAGAAAAGGATCTGGATACCTATCCAAGGGAACCTAAGGAATCAAATTCTTGAATAAGCCCATAAATCTAAGTATACAATACACCCTGGTAGTGATAAGATGTATCAAGACTTAAGAAATAATTTCTGGTGGATATGAATGAAAAAGGATATAGCAAATTATGTTGCCAAATGTTTAACAAGTTCCCAGATTAAAGATGAACATCAGAAACCTTCAGGGTTATTGCAGCAATTAGAGATGCCCATCTAGAAATGGGAATTGATAACTATGGACTTTGTTACCAAATTACCCAAAACACGAAAAAGGTAATGATACAATCTGGGTGATTGTAGACAGATTAACCAAATCTGCTCATTTCTTACCTATGTAAATGAAATAGTTTCATTACATGGAATTCCTTTATCTATTGTATCTGACAGAGATAGTCGTTTTACTTCTCATTTTTGTACAAGTTTCCAAAAAGCAATGGGAACCAGATTAAATCTAAGCACAACTTATCATCCTCAAACGGACGGACTAAGCGAAAGGACAATTCAAACAATGGAAGATATGCTTAGAGCCTGTGTAATTGATTTTGGAGGAAATTGGGACGAACACTTACCTCTCATAGAATTTTCCTATAACAACAGCTATCATACCAGCATTAATGCTGCACCGTTTGAAGCACTCTACGGACGAAAATGCCAAACTCCACTCTGCTGGGCAGAGATTGGAGAAAAGCAACTATCAGGACCTGAGATAGTGCAAGAAATAATGGACACAATGATTCAAGTAAAGGAAAGACTAAAAGCAGCATGAGATTGTCAGAAGAGTTATGCAGATAACAAACGAAAACCATTGGAATTTTAAGTATGAGATAAGGTATTGTTAAAAGTTTCTCCTTGGAAAGGAGTGGTTAGATTCGTTAAAAGAGGAAAGCTAAGCCCCAGGTATGTTGGACCTTTTGAGATTATCAAAAGAATAGGACTCGTAGCTTATCAGCTACAATTTACAGAGGAAATGGCAGGAATACATGATGTTTTCCATGTATGTAATCTAAGGAAATGCTTAGCGGATGAATCGCTGGTAATACATCTTCAGGACATAGAGGTAAATGAAAAGCTTAAGTTTGTAGAGAAGCCCATTCAGATTGAAGATAGAAAGATCAAGAATCTAAGCAGAAGAGATTAGTTCTGGTCAAAGTGAAATGGGATTAAAAGAGAGGACCAGAATATACTTGGGAGTTAGAGTCAGAGATGCAAAGGAAGTATCCACACCTATTCCAGTGAATCTCGAGGACGAGATTTAAAACAAGGTGGGGAGGATATAATAACCCTCGAAAACACCCTATCACACCCCGTATACACATATCGAACCCATATAACCCTAATTTTATTAAAAATCAAATTAAATAATGATATAACTCCACTCGCGGGCTGCGACAAGGAGATCAGGGTGTGTCGCGGGGTGCGAAAATCTTAACTTGTCGGACACCCAATTGTGCCACGTGGTATGACACGCGTCAAGACTAGGTTAGTGAGAAGGCAACCCTAGTCGTAGCTAGGGTACCATCGCGAGGCGCGAGAGAATCAAGGCAGTGGGTCGCGGGGCGCGAGAGACCCCTGATTCAGCCTATAAATTGAGAGTTTTAACATCAGTTTCAATCGTTCAAATCTTTTTTCTCTCAGTCTCTATATAGCAATTAGTAGATCAATATTATACCCCTAAAACACGAAGCTCTGTGCGTTGTAAGTATTTTAACTCTGATCACTAATTCATTACCCTACCCGATTGATCTAGGATCCCGTAACGCATGTCAAGGCTCTGCCTGGCTAACTTCGTTGGGGTTCTGTCTCGTGTTGTATGGCTAAAGTGACCTGGGTTATCTTACTAACACGTATTTATTATATGTTTTTAAATAGAAACTCAAGGAACTAATCAGGAAATATTACAAGAAAGTCAGTAGAAATACATAAGTCTACAATGTAAGTCATTCTCTTTTCTCACAGTTTGTGAGCCATTATTTCAAATGTTCTACAAATGTTTATTAGTTACACTTATAGTGATTAAGTCTTTGTATTCTACCATTGCTGCCAGTATTATGGGGTATGCATACAGTGCTTGATAATCTTCATAATTGGGAATGAGTATCCAATGTGTGATATGACCATAGTCACAGATCCGTCGAGTGACAAGTACTGAACGAGTAATTGGGTAGATATAAACATTGCAATCGCTCTTAATACTGTAAAGTTATAAAAGCTTCTTTTATAAAACCGGGATGCACTCGTCAGTATTTCTTGCTGATAAAATATTTTAAAACGCGTTTCAGGTAACTTAATGTGAAGCCATAAGAAGCCCGCTATGGAGCACTGAAAGTGAAGAAACACGTATTTAATTTTAGGTTTATTTGGTGGTTTATGTTTCAAACATGAGGGTTAATCTTCTTAATCTTTCCTGAGCTTGAGTGTAATCCTTCCTGCAAAACAATAACACCTCGTCAGCTCGTTAAGAGGGGAATAAGGGTGTTTCCCTCTTAACCAGGCTCCAGCATGAGAATAAGTAACGGTTTTGAGGAGATAAGAGTGTGTGTTAAGAGTGAGAGAGTAGAGAACCAAATGAATTAACCTGTGTATGAAGGCTCCTATTTATAGCCAGAGAGGTGTACAAGGAGATGGGCTGATGGGCCTTTGGCCAGAAGGTGACAAATAAGGAATATCCTTTTTGTCTCTCAGCTGACGACTGTTATTGACTTCTAGAAGATATTCGGTGCTGGCGCACCTTGATTGGAGCCACGTGTCTGGGTTGTCGGCCTTGCTGTCCTTCTGATATCAGCAGGTGAGTGGAGATCGTGAGGCAGTTGTCGCCGCTTCCTGATTGGTGCCACGTAGGCGTCCTTGTATACCTTCTGTCTCCTGCACGATCGTTAATCGTGGAGCACGATAGGGTACAGCCTGCTGGACGCTGATTGGCTCAATCTTCTGCCACCTGTACCTTTGATGCTTCCTGAAATGGCTCTGCGCCGCTGCCCTCGCGCGACGTTTTGGTGTGTGTCCAAGGAATCGGCGCAAGGTACAGGGATTGAGGGTTCTTGTTCAGGGTGCTAAGTGTGAAATCCGATGTTATATCTTGTTTGGACCTCACGCGCGACTTAGGTATTAGCTAACCGTTCCGTGTGGAGCCTGCAGAATAATCAGATTATTGAATAAGGAGTATGGTTCAGCGCGCGACCTGATTAGTCTGCGCGGCTTTTTGGGACCATACCCCTTCAAGTCCCCCTAGTCCGGTGCTGCTTCCATGTGCGTAGTAAATGGTTGGAGATTTGGACTTAGAAAAAAGGTGTGCTGGATTTTTGAAGCTTTTGTTATGCCCTGGGGGTCTGCGCGCGAGTAAGTGCTTGCATATTACTACGGCGTGGCTATTGAACTTGCTTGCGAGATCATTGGCTGATGTTGTATGCGGCGCGGTCCCTGCTAACTTCTGCATGAGGTTTAATTGTAAATTTAGGCGGGAAAATCCTCGAAATTTGAATTCTGACAAGTTGGTGCAAACGTCGTTGATGGTGATGGTTGAGTTGACAGCTGACACGGCGATCATCATGTTGGCAGTGATGGTTCGCCTGTTTGTAAGGCGAATGAGGCCCACGCACGCGTGGTAATTGTCACTCCAGGAATCCCGCCTTATGTGGCAGTTGCTGATTGGTTATGCGCGCGGTGAACACGGCACGTTTACCCATCGCATTAAATGTGATGGGTATATATATCTGACGATAGGAGAGAGAATTGCACAATCGCTCATCTGCCTTCTCTCTATTCTCTCTCTATTCTTCAAACTTTCTTCAAATCTTCAAAGATTTCACAGTCGATCTTCAAGTTTTTCCCAGAAAGCTAGCAGATCTTCATCCGACTGATTCATTCCGTTGTCCATGGCTGAGGAAGAAGCAGTTAATGTCATAGAAAGTAGACCTATTCCCGTTCTCAAGTGGGATCAGGGCTTGTTTGAACAAATAGCTAGGGGGTTCCAATTTCCGGCTAAATGGGAGGCCCGGTATCCACAACAGGGCAAACGGTGGCTGATGCACCACCGGGTTACATTACTCTGTTGCAGATTTCTTTCTCGAAGGCAACTTTCGTTTGCCGGCCACCCACTTCATGGCGACGATTCTGAGTTTCTATGAATTTCATATCTCACAGATGAGCCCCATGGGCATGGTTAGGGTTCAACATTTTAAGTTCCTTTGTAGGTCCCATGGGCTCGAACCTGACCTTGACAAGTTTTGGTCCATGTTTCAGTCGATCGAGAACTTGGGCTTTTATTCTTTCACTACACGGAACATAAAGAAAATCTTGTTGAACCCTCCTAAAAGTTTCCATGATTGGAAGATGAAGTTTTTCTTTATCCGAGGGGAGGTTATACCAATCGCGATGATATTCCGGGAATCTGATGAGATTGTAAAGAAGGATGTTCCTTTGCCCAAGATGGAAGCGTGGTATGTGCGCTTGACTACGACGCCCAACAGGATTTTTGGTGAACATGTGCTTGTTGCTAAGAGCATGAGCGACAAGCGCGTAGTGAAGAGGTTCCAGTTTTGTTGCTGAATGGTGAAGGTATCTCTTGACCTTTTTGTTCTTTACTTTAATGATATTAGTGCTTGATTGTTATTCCTCTATGTAATTGCGCAGTTGTATCAGGCTGCTTTTACTACGTTTGGTTGGGTTATGGGTGCACGTCCGTTGGAGTCCGGCGAGGCGTACTGGTATGAGCAGATCAAGAACAAATTTTTGTACCCTCCTGCTGGAATCTTTGCCAATCCTCCCATTGCAACTGAAGGTGCAAATCTTCCCAATCCGAGGCCCTTGCAGGCTGTGACCTCCGCTCTTTATCTTTCCAGCGAGGAGTCTGTAGGTTCGTCGAATGGGGAGCTAAGTTCCTGGTATAACATCTTTGCAGGTGTATTGCGCAACCTCAGAATAGATCCTAAAGAGAAAAAGAAGAAAGCTTCGACCAGGAAGAAGGTTACTAAAAAAGTGACGACTCTTGATACTGGCGCGACCAGTAAGAAGGGCGGGAGTAGCCGCGCGACTGTTGCAGGTCATGATAAAGGTACTCTTCGATTTCGACAGAGTAACCTTGAGGATTACGTTGTTACTAGTGACTCACTAGAGGGTTTATCCCGTATAGATGAGAAGAAGAAGAAGAAAAGCAGCGCTGTGTCTAAGAGTTCCGAGAGCGCTGGGTCTAAGGCTGTTGAATCTGGCTCGACCCCATCATCGATCCCAGTGGATGAAGAAGAAAAACATGAAGAAGAAGCTACTAACTAAGTGACCATGAAAAGGTCACGTGAGGAAACTGCTGGGGCTGGACCGGCATAGAAGGCTGATGTGGGCCCAGTGATAGGGAAGCAGAGCAGGCTGCGCTCCCTTTACAAGTTTTCCCCAGGTTAGTGTTTTGCACCTCATGCTTTATGTTTTCCTCCTTAGTAAAATTTCTGACATTTAACTTCTGCAGAGGCCTTGAAGAAGGCTCCTGAAAAAGTTAAGGGTATTAAGCTGGAGAAACCCAAAGAGCCAGCGGCGAAGAAAAGCAAGTTTATTATCAAGCCTCCTAGAACAACTGAGAAGGAGGTTGAGAAGACGATTGAGAAGCCTGCGGGTGATATAATTCCTGAGAAGGAGAAAGTGAGGGAGACCGAGACTGCTGCTACTGCAGAAGGTAAGGCGCAGGGTCCGGAGGTCGTACACATCACGGGGTTTGACCAACCCTTAAAGAGAAAAGAGCCTGAAGTTGTAAAGCCCATGGAACCTGCGCAGCCTGACGCCCCCACCCAAACTGTACAAGTGACATCCGTTGCTGGGGGTGGACTGCACCGTGCCGGAGCAGACAGCGCATAGAGACACTACTGCTGCTGCGGCCGGTGCAGGTGCTGGTGGTTTTGGCGCGGCTGGCCAGAAGGGTGACGGAAAAAAACGGGAAGGTCCCGATCTCCTATAGGTGCGGAGGATACTCTAGGAGATATTTATTATAAGAGTTATACTGAAGAGCGTGGAGAGGCTCCGCACCAGCCTGTTTGGGGTTTGAAGCAGAAGGATACATTTGTTGAGTTTGGGGCTTGCCGGGATTGGTTTTGGGGCTCTTTTCCTCCTGGGGAGGTGAACAGGCTGAGAGCGCGTAACCACGAGGGGTTGTACCACGCTTATATTGTTGGGGAGGCTAATGCGCGATCTGCCAATCACCAAATTGTGCACGAGTGGCGTACAATGTGTAAAGAGTGAGCCAGTTGGGAGAGGTACCGAGAACGTTTGTTGAAGGAAGCCCAAGATTTTGAACAAACTTGCAGAAGAGAGAGCCTCCTTTGAGCCGGAAAAGAAGTCGGAAGAGTGGGGGCACGAGGGCCTGAAAGGTAAACTCCAAGCTGCTGAAGAGCTGCTATCTAAGGAGCGCGCAGAGTGAAAGAAGGCATGTGAAAAGGACAACCAATGCATGTATGCTGCGCGTTCCAAAATTACCGACCTCGAGGCTGAAATCGCCACTTTGAAAGCGAAGGTTGAGGAAGCTCAAGCAGATAAAGAGCGTGTTGAGGTTCAACCGTTAACTTCTCTCCCTCATTGTATTACTTTTCTTGTTGAAATATTCCTAACTTCTTATCTCAACACTTACAGGTTGAGTTGAATGCACAGGTTGTGAGTCGGGATAAGGATTTGGCCGCGAAGGATGTGGAGATTACGGATTTGAAGCGCTGATTGTTTGAGGCCCACGAGAAGAATGAATCGTTAAAAATAGATCTTGAAGCCGAAAGGGTGAACGCTGAAACCGCCGAAGAGGCGAAGAAAGCGGTCGTGTGGGCGCTTGAGATCAGCACTTCTGCCCTGAATGTGGCTCAAAATAATTATGCTGAAGCCCAAACAATCATGGATACGCTTGTTTCTGAGTCTGAATAGATGCGTGGTAGAGGATTACCTGCGGTAAGTTCTTCCCCTTTTGCCTTAAGTTCTTGTTTGTTTGTCGATTTGCTTTCATAATTTCCTTCTTTTATATAGATTTGCAATTCCATATTAAACGCTACTGAGCTAGATGAAGCTGTTGCTGTGCTGACAGATGCTGCGAGTGCCGTTGGGCATCGCGGTAGCTATTTGGAGTGTGCTCAGCATGTCGAAGAGGCACTTGGCCAGTAGTTCGATACTCGCCACTGCTTGGTGTCTGATCAAGCTGACTCTATGCTTTCTCGCGCTGAACATGTGTATGACCATCTTTCATTACCTGTTATGGAGTTGGTCACTGATGCGTTAAAGCATGATGACTGGAGTGCGCGGCTAAAGTCCATCCTTGATCCTCCCGAGACTGTGGAGTTAACAGATGAAGAGGAGGAAGTCGGGAGGTGATGGTGATGGTTATGAATAGATGGTAGTATTTATAGACTGTTGCCTTGTAATGTTTCTTGTGTTTAACTGATGTAAATGTTGCGCGGTTGCGCTTTTTGAATGGAATATATTATGTTTTCTTTTTATTTTTTCAAGTTACAATTATTGCACTGTTGTTAAGAACTTTGGTTAAGTTAGCTCGAATAAATGTAAGTGTGGCTCATAGATGAGTGTCACTGCCCGGTCTCGCGCTATGTTCACGGAGGACCTTGGAGGCTTGGCTCAAGAGTTCGTAATTTACTGAAGTGTTTTCATGCTAATCAAAAGTTTAACATGCATTTGTAACATAGAAGGCATATGATGGTAATCATAAGGCATAGCCAACATTTGTATTAAGTAGCGGGGAACAGGCGCAAGGCCATCATACATAATCGAAAGAAAAGGCGCGTGGCCAACATAGATAATTAAAAAGGCGCGTGGCCAACATAACTAATTGAAAAGGCGTGTAGCCAACCAATCATCTAGACTGATTACATGTAGCACTTGCGTAGTTGTTGCGCGTTCCAAGTTCGAGGGATGATGTGGCCATCCAAGGTGCGCAATTTGTACACACCTTTTCCTAGCACCTCATGTACCAGGTATGGGCCTTCCCATTTTTGTGCTAGTTTTCAGGGGCGTTCGGCATTGGAGGCTTCGTTGTCCCTGAACACGTATTCTCCTGGAGTGTAGGTACGAATGCGCACCCTTGCATTGAGTACCTCTCCAATTGGGTCTTATACTTGGCCTCTTTGATTCGCGCGATCTCGCGCTTTTCTTCGAGCAGGTCCAAGTCTAAGCGGCGCTCCGCCTCGTTATCAATCTTGATGACTACTGATAAGCATGGCGAGGGGAGACCTATTTCAGCTGGATTAACCACCTCTGAGCCATAAACAAGGCTAAAGGGGGTTTCGCCATTGCTCGTTTTTTGCATGGTGTGATGAGCCCACAATATGCTGGGAAGCTCATCGACCCAGCCTCTTCTTTTTGTGCCTAGGCGGGCCTTTATCCCTTCAATGATGCTTTTGTTCACGCTTTCTACTTGACCATTGCCTTGAGGGTGGCCAACGTAAGAGAAAGTGTGCTCAATGTTTAGCTCCTTCGTCCATTTCTGAAGATCTTCAGAAGCAAAGTTGGTGCCTGAAGGGGTAAGGTCCCAAAAACCTCGCTTCGAGTACCTGGGATCATACCACGACCTCATATTTTTAACCTTCTTTAGACCTTGCGCGGGCACACGGGTCCTACAAAGAGGGCTTAGAAGAAAAACAGCTAAGCAACACCTGCGCACCAAAAGGAAACTAGTGAATCCTTACGCCAACCTTCATGACAAGATAAGGATAAATATCCTAAACACCCCCGCATAAATAATATCCGTACTTGGATATTATTTACTCCACTGATGCCATACAGTAAGGAGCCACACAGGATTACAGCTGTAATCTTCTAGAAAGCTCCATCGTGCATCACCAGGCGGTTATAACCGTCTGGCCACGTGTCATCATCCCAGGCCACGTGTTATCATCCCAGGCTCTCTTGTAGTCATAATGATGGCACGGAATTGATAAGAGATCTTCACTTGCCACTTTCCACATGGCAGTACCCCAAACGTTGATCAAAGATCGCGATCCGTGTGCTCTCACCATCGTTAAGTAATTAACGGAGTGAAAAATAACCACCTACGGAGTTAGCACTTTCCGTCAACATTTCATCAACAGGTTTTCCCGCCCAAACTTCGGCTATAAATAGAAGGATAATTCAGGTATAATCTTCAAGTTACATTCACTTCACTTACACTTCTTCTTCTTCTTCATAAAACCTATACTTATTCTCACGCCAGAGGGTAGTCACGGAGAGAACCCCCATTCTCCCCGTGACGAGTCTAACGGTGGTTGTTTTGCAGTTGCTGTGAAGAGAAGGAGATCAGTCACCTCACGAACCGAATGAGGAGAAACCAACCTTTTTATGCAGAACCTAACCCCCTGGTTTATTTGATTCCGGTCACTTAACCAGTGTTTCTTCATTGGCGCCCACCGATTTCTCAGTTTCACCAAATTCTTCTCGTTTCGATTCACTTTTTCATTTCCATTTTTCAAATGGAAGAAACTTCAACGCACCGTCAAACCGTCCCTCGGCCAAATTTCGCTCACAATACCCAAGTTGAAGGGATTGTGGAAGAAGCTTCGGATGATAATGAGGTGCAATACACTGATAATCGTCCACATGATCCTGTCACCCCGGGAATGCAGCCCGAAATCCCAATAAGTTCAATTCTACCTCCTGGAGAAACCCCTATCTCCTTGTATGTCAAATCCCAAGGAGCGATAAACGCCATGTATGCACAACTCTATGCACAAAACGCTCCTCCCAATTAATCACGAAGGCTTGTATCCCGTACTCGAGCACCATCAGTACCTCATGTTTCCCATCATGATGCTCCATCACGGGTTCAGGTAGAAGACACAGAAGTTTACTCTAGATCTCCAGCAAGATATGAGTATACCCACTCTGAAAATCGAAGAAGAGAATACCATGATGAGTCCCATTCTCATCGAAGGCAGTCAGTTCACTCCAGATTGGGCCCTCGACGGGACACCCACACCGGTGAATACGATAGAACTTACCATGAAGGAGATAGCACAAGCGTGTTTAGTCGGTTACAACCGAACTACAAAAGTTGTAAACCTCAACCGGTTTACAATCCTGAAGCTGAACACGATTATAATTTGATTTACCGCCCGGCGAAAGCAGCAGAAAATTCCTAGTTCATCAGCAAAATTGCTCTGCCCCCCCTGGAAAAAGCAAAGCTCCCATCCAATGTCGGCAAGTTTAACGGTATGACAGACCCAGATGACCACCTTCGGGTCTTCACTAGTGCAGGATTGGTGGGAGGGTGGACTTTACCGATGTGGTGCCACCTCTTCATTCAAACTCTCACAGGCGCAGCAAGGCTCTGGTTCGATAACTTGCATGTAGGGAAGATCACATTATGGGTAGACCTACGAGAGAAATTTTTAGTGCACTTCAGCCAACAGAGGAGGTCTATTCGAGATACTGCCGACGTCATGAACATTTGGAGACACGACGATGAGAGCTTAGAAGATTTCATCACGCGCTATAACAAAGAAGTGCTCAAGATAGGAGATGTTCATGAATACTTGATCAGAGCACAGTTTAAATATGCCGTCCGATGTGACGACATGATAAAGGTTTTGTCCGGAACGGAAGGGCTCCCAAAGAGCTGGGAGAAGCTAATGGCGGTAGCAAAAGTGTACGCCCAGACGGAGAAAAACCTTAACACAAACAGACCACCACCACCGCACAGCCGCCCAACAGATATGAGCGCCAGCGGGAACAAAAAGTTTAAAAAAATTGGCGTGATTCAAATTCTGGAAATTACTCCTTCGAATATGTGCGAGCAACTATCCACAAACTAGACGCGCAAAGAGAGACAAAGCAGGAAAACAGAGAGAGGCAGTGGACTCCTTTGACCAAGACCCTAGCAGAGGTATTAAGCACGGAGGACTACCAGTTCAAGATGCCCCTCCAACGAAAAATAAGCGTGGCCAAGATCCGAACCAATACTGTGACTATCATAAGGATCATGGTCACACTACCAATAATTGTATCTCCTTGCCCACTGAGATTGAGAAGGCGCTTAAGAGCGGCGAGCTCACTCACCTATTGCAAAACGTGCGGAAAGAGATCAAACAAATTACTCGCGGCGAGGAGGGCCCGAGTAAAAAAGCGAAGAACTAAGCAGCACTCTGTAGTCTCCTCGCAGGTTGGTCAAGCTCTATAGCTTATCAATTCATCACAAGGACTATAGTATAAGTTAAGTCTCATGTAATTATCCTAAAATAGACTTTGTATGGCCTCTGCGCCTTATCCATGAATCAAAACAAATTTTCTATTATTTCTGTTTTTATTACAAATTGCATGCAATTCCTTTTGGTAAGCGCAAAAACATTATGGTAGATATAACACAAGTCTCATGAGCAGTCAGCAATTACACACATCGCACAAGACCTTATGTTCACACATGAGCTTTATACCACCTTTATTCGCCTTACCTAATCAAAGCAATTGTACTCATGCAAAATATTGTAAATTAAAACACATATCATATCAAGTTACTGGCGCACCACACGCCTTAAAAATACACGGCAGTGTACTAAGTAAAGTTACTTGCACGACAGCACATTAACAAAACAGTGATCCACATCCCAAAACCTACAAGCTAATTGTTCATACAACCATAAAGGGATCACCTACGCTAGCTCTTAATCTTCATCTGGGAAGATTTCTTGCAGTTGAGCCACAAGATCTTCAGATTGTAGCGCAACATTAATGAGATCCATAACTGGGAGCTGTAAGTTATTAAATTATGTCTTCGCAGCAGCAAATGCAGCACCTGTATTAACACCATGGGTAGTAGACTTGCTCGTATCCCAGTCAACTTTCAAAGCGTCAACCACATGGTGCGAACATTCAGCATACCCTTGGGCATATCCATCATTTCGCGCAGCAACCAACAACCGCGCGACCGTTTTGTCTAGCTCCTCAGAATTCAGAACTGATTCAGCAACCTATATAGAGAAGAAAAAGCAAGTAAGGAAAAGCGCAACAGCTCCAAAAAAGTTACAAAAGGAAAAAAGAAACTTACGCTTGCAATCCCACGATCTTTTAGCCATGACATATCACTCTTCAGCGGTTCAAGCTCACTCTCCGCCGTCGCCCGCGCTGTTTTTAGAGATTCCTAACTTCTCTTCGGTTTCAGCAAGATGGTGAGAAGCTTCAGCCTCCTCAGTACGAGCAAGTTCCAGATCTTTCTAGGCAGACTCAACTTCCACCTTAAGTTGTTCCTGCTCAGATAGCAAAGCAATAAGATCTTCTATCTCCTTATCTCTAAGAGCAAGAGTAGCGCAGGTATATACCTCTCATTGTTCGCTCCTTTCCCTGTGAGAGCGAGCTTCATCCCGCGCAGCTTCAGCATTGGCTTTTTCCTTCTTCAATTTCTCGATCTCCGCATCTTGTTTCTTCAACTTCTCAACTTCAGCCTTGAGATTGTTGATAACATTGCGGAGACCCATCTTCTCGGCATTATCCTTCTCACAGATCTTCTTCCAGTTTTTACGCTCTTCGGAAAGAATGGCAGCCTCAGCTTCCGCCTTTCTCTTCCAACCCGCAACAGACCATTCTTCAGTTTTTCGATCACTCTCAAACTAGGCCTTGTCAGCTTCTAGTTTAGCCCTCAACTGGGCAACACGGGTTTCATCCTCAGCAGCTTTCTTTTTTGACGCCTTAAAAGCAGCCCACTCCTTATGCATACTATGCCACTCGCGCACTATGCGGCGCGTAGTAGATGTATAAGAAGCAACTTCTTCAAGATAGGCGTGATATGTTTGATCATGCGCCCCTCTTGAAATTTAACCTCCCCAGGTGGAAAGGTCCCCTATAACCAGTCTCGGTATACGCGCCAATCTGAAAAAAGTGTCACCTTTCTTCAAATTCCAAACTGGGACGTGAATTTCAGAAGCGTTTTTCTCCGAATAAGTTCTATAATAATAATCCCCCAGAGTTTCATCTGGGCGGATTGGAGAATTTTTATCAGCATCAGAAAATGAACCTTGGTCCTTAGCAGAGACCTTCTCAATATTCTCCGGCATAGAACCATAAGCCATGGAAGGAGAGGTTGTTACAGGAATCTCTTGAGAAGATTTCCCTTTCTTCGAATCCCGAGCAATGAATTCAGGAGTCTGTGCATTACCAGTTCCAATATCCATAACTTCCGGTCCGGTAACTTTCTCCGCATCAACAGCACCATCAGCTAATGTTTTAACCTCAAGATTGTCTGCCCCAGAAGTCTTCCCCGCCTCATTCTCAAGAGCCTCAGTATTCTTTAACTGCTCAATAGAGGAGCGAGGGGGAGAGGGCGGGAACTCCTCATTAGCCACAGATGATGGCTCTGTGTGAACAGGAGAGTTTGGTTTTTTCTACAAAAACAAACGTATAAATTACAATGACACAGCGCATGTAAGAGAAAAACACATAAGAACACTCACCAAAAAGAGGATTCGTGGTAAAAGCATCCAGCTTACCCCTCCTAGTGATTTTCTTCTTTTGAACCTTCTTCGCCGGCTGACCTTCAGCCTCAGAATCAGTCTGTTTTCTTTTTCCTGCTTGCTTCCTCAACAGGGGCTCAGGACTCGATTCCAAGTCGATAGGATCATCAGGGTTCGATGAAGGGATATCAGCAGTGTCTTTTGGTTCTAGCTTCGGTCTTCTTACAACTACAGGCGTAAGACCCTCCAATGAATCAAATACCACCACATAATCACACCAGGAGCCAGAGGAATGGCGCACACCTTTCTTCTCCCCTCCCACATTTTTGGCCTTAGAAGGTTGAGCTTTTTCCTTCCTCATTCTTCTTTGGCACAGCAGTAGTAGTGGGCACACGTCTTTTCTTCTCAGGGCCTATGCCCAGATTAGACAGCTCACCTATTATAAAACACAGAAATTAAGCGCGCAAAAGCAGCAACAAAGCAACCTTACGATACACACTTACCAGCGCCAGTAGTAGGTTACGCAGCCAAATCATCATCCTACGGAAGAGCAAAGTTCCTCACAATATGATGATACCTAAGCTCCTCATCAGGCTTTTTGGCAATGGTAGTTATCTTCCCACCTTCTCTTTCAAACGCAACAACATACAAAGAAACAACTGCAAAGAAAGGGAAGCAAAGCCAAATTCAAAAAAAAAAAAGAGAGAGAAAGAGAATAAACGGGGAAAGCCCCAAATCTTACTTTTGTCGCCCTCCATGTACACCGGCTTCTCTTCCCGATTCATCCTCCAGTTCAGACTCATGCTAGCACCAACAAGGGCCTTCTTCGGCAAAGAAATAGACGGAACATCTTTCAAATCTTGATACCAATTTTCGTCAGTAGGAGTCTGAAGAGTCTCAATCGGGACATCCTCTTTTCCTCTAAACGCCATCCTCATCGGGATAACTCCTACTTTAATAAAGAAAAACTTTTGCTTCCAGTCATGAAACGATTTTGGGGGATGAAGCAAAATTTTCTTCGCAGATGCCCTTTGCATAAAGGATTAAAACCCCTGAGAACAATGCATTTGATGGAACACTCGAAATCGAGAAACAGTCGGTTCAATATGCATCGTGCGACACACAAATTCAAAGTGACGAACCCTAACCATACCAATAGGGTGCATCTGGGAGATGTGAAACTTGTAATAATTAAGAATTTTAAGAAAAAATTTTGTTGCAGGCAATCGGAAATTGCCTGCAGAGAAGAAGTCCCAAAACAAGGTTATGTACCCGGCCGGAGCATCCGCCGCGGTGTGACCTTCGTCAGGGTATCGAGCACCCCAACCTTCCGGAAATTTAAAATTCCGAATCAAACCATCAAAAGTTGCCCTAGACCACTTCAATGGTGGAAGTTCGGCGGCCATGTCTTCAGCAGAGTCTTCGTAATGATCTCCGGTTGGCATAAGAAAGAGGAGTTGCAAATTCTTTCGACAAACTGATAAGGAAAATGATGAAAGCAAAGGGTTTTTCAAGAAAGTAATGATTAACGAAAACAGGCAATTGAAAACATTTATATACTCACAACCATAAATGGCCTAGGTAACTGCAACAACACCTTTTTCGGGATGGCACAGTTATCCAGGCGTCAGGGGCAAGTGAGGAAAGAACCACAAACGCGAGTTCACGAGCGCGTGCAAAGCACGGTAAGTAATGTACAGACTAACAATGACAGCCTGTCACACGTCAACAGTCATTACTGCACCTTTCCACGTACCCAAGGTCAGGATTTTCAAAAATAAAAAAATAATAAGCAAGAGTATCTTCTCCCAAAAGATTCTCCACTTTCACACCAAAAACTCTACAGTAAAATCACCTCTCTCTCTCTCTCATAGTTCAGTACTCCACTTATTTGCATAAGAGCAACACTAGACTAGGGGGACTTGAAGGGGTAAGGTCCCAAAAACCTCCCTTCGAGTACCTGGGATCATACCACGAACTCATCTTTTTAACCTTCTTTAGACCTTGCGCGGGCGCGCACGGGTCCTACAAAGAGGGCTTAGAAGAAAAACAGGTAAGCAACACCTGGGCGCCAAAAGGAAACTAGTGAATCCTTACGCCAACCTTCATGACAAGATAAGGATAAAGATCCTAAACACCCCCGCATAAATAATATCCGGACTTGGATATTATTTACTCCACTGATGCCATACAGTAAGGAGCCACACAGGATTACAACTGTAATCTTCTAGAAAGCTCCATCGTGCACCACCAGGCGGTTATAACCATCTGGCCACGTGTCATCATCCCAGGCACTCTTGTTGTCACAATGATGGCACGGAATTAATAAGAGATCTTCACTTGCCACTTTCCACGTGGCAGTACCCCAACCGTTGATCAAAGATCGCGATCCGTGTGCTCTCACCATCATTAAGTAATTAACGGAGGGAAAAATAACCGCCTATGGAGTTAGCACTTTCCGTCAATATTTCATCAACAGGTTTTCCCGCCCAAACTTTGGCTATAAATAGAAGGATAATTCAGGTATAATCTTCAAGTTACATTCACTTCACTTACACTTCTTCTTCTTCATAAAACCTGTACTTATTCTCACGTCGGAGGGTAGTCACAGAGAGAACCCCTATTCTCCCCATGACAAGTCTAATGGTGGTTGTTTTGCAATTGCTGCGAAGAGAAGGAGATCAGTCACCTCACGAACCGAACGAGGAGAAACAAACCTTTTTATGCAGAACCTAACCCCTGGTTTATTTGATTCCGGTCAATTAACCAGTGTTTCTTCAGTGCCATTGTCAGTCATGATCTTGAATGGGAGGCTAAATCTGCAAATTATGCGCTCCCATATGAATTTTCGCACCATCATTGCGGAAGTTGAAGCAAGGGCTTTGGCCTCCACCCATTTGGTGTAATCAACAGCAACGATTATAAACTTCACCGCGTCAGGAGCTTCAGGGAAGGGTTCTACCATGTCGATCCCCCATTGTTGAAAGGGCCAGGCAGTTGATACCGGAATCAGATCATTCTTTGGACGCAGGGTCTTCAGCGCGTGTCTCTGACAAGCATCACACCTGCGCAACTCGTTTAAAGCGTCGACATGCATCCCTGGCTAATATTAGCCTGCGTTCATTATCTTTGCAACAACCATGCGAGGGCCCGCATGTATTCCATAGATACCCTCATGAATTTCCCTGATCAAATAACTTGCATCTTGGGGGTCTACACACCGTAACAATGGGCCTAAAAAGGATCTTCGGTAAAGGATGCCCCCGTTCATCTCATAAAACAACGCTTTGTTTTGTATTTTTCTGGCCTCTGCCTTATTCTCTGGTAGAATCCCCTCTTGAAGATACTGAATGATAGGGGTCATCCAAGAAGGTGGCCCTATCTCTATGACATTCACTTGACGCAAGAGTACTGAATTCTTCAAGACTTCAATTCTTACATCTTTGGCGAGGTGCTGAAAGGTTGTTGAAGCAAGCTTACTCAGCGCATCAGCAGGCTTGTTTTCTAATCGGTTGATGTGGACAACCTTGTATGACTTGAATTTTTGTAGAAGCTCTCTCGCTTGTTCTAGGTATAAAGCCATTACCTCGCCCTTCGCATCATATATACCATTAATTTGACTTACGATCATCAAAGAGTCAACATGCGCTTGGATGTTTTGAGCTCCCATTTTAATGGCCAGGTGCAGGCCTGCCAAGAACGCTTCATATTCTGCTAAGTTATTTGTGTTCTTGAAATCTAGCTTGATAGCGTAGGTGAACTCATGCTTTTCTAGACTGATGAGGCGCAGACCAGCGCCTGCGCCATCTTCGTTTGAGGCTCCATCGGTGAATAACATCTATAATTCATCTGATGCGTCTTTTGCAGGAGTATCTACCACTTCGCATTCTTTGATCTTGTCTTCTGGCACTTCTGTGATGAAATCCGCTAAAACTTGACCCTTGATAGCTGGGCGTGGCCTGTACAGTATGTTGTGGCCTCCCAGCTCGATTGCCCATTTTGCCAAACGGCCTGATGTCTCTGGTTTTTGCAAGATCGTGCCAATGTGGAAGTTAGTGAGTACTGTGATCACATGGCCGGTAAAGTGCCTGCGCAGCCTTCTGGAGGAGTGGAGCAGGGCGAGCACTAGATTTTCCATGGTAGAATATCTCGTTTCTAGATCGATGAGTACTCTGCTAACATAATAAATCAGAGTTTGAACTCTATCTCTCTCTACCAGCAACACTGAACCAATTGCCTTGTCCGAAGAGGACAAGTACAAAATGAGTGGTTCCTTTTCAAATGGAGCTGTTAAAGTGGGAAGCTTGATCAAACATTCTTTCATCTGCTGGAAGGCTGTTTCCGCTTTTGGTGTCCATTTAAATTCTTGTTTCTTGACGCAGTTACGCAATGTACTAATGAAAGGATATGACTTTGCTGCGTGGTTTGACAGAAAACGGTTAAGCGCGGCTAAGCGGCCGGCTAATCGTTGCATTTCTTTTATTGTGCGTGGTGATGGCATCCGCTCAATGGCTTAAACTTTTTCAGGGTTAACTTTGAAACCTCCGTTTGTAACCACGAAACCCAGAAACTTGCCTTCATCCATACCAAAAGAACATTTCGCTGAATTTAGCTTCATGTTTACGCTTCTTAGAGAATTGAACGTCTTCTGTATGTCCTTCAACATTTGGTCCTCTTTAGGACTCTTGATTACAAGGTCATCGATATACACTTCAATATGCTTCCCGATATCATCACCAAACGTTTTGTCCATCAACCGCTGGGAGGTTGCGCTTGCATTTTTAAGCCCGAAGGGCATTTTTGTGTAGCAGAAGATTCCAATATCGGTGTGAAAGGTAGTTTTGTCTTCATCCTCCAGCTTCATCTGGACCTGGTGATATCTCTTATAGCAATCTAAAAAACACTTCCATCTGAACGGCGCGAGGGTGTCTATCTTCTTATCGGTCTCGGGAAAAGAGTAGCAGTCCATTGGGCATGCCTTGTTAAGATCCGTGTAATCAACACACATGTGCCATCCCCCCGTGGACTTCTCAACCATTACAGGGTTTGCAACCCAGATTTGATAGTGTACCTCTCGCAATATGCCTGCTTTGAGTAGTTCGCACACCTGCTCATTCATAGCTTTTGCCTTATCTGATCCAAGGCTGCGTTTTCTCTAGACCTTGGGTTCAGCAAATGGATATGTGTCTAAGCAATGCTCTGTTATGTCGCGTGGGATGCCCGTCATGTCGGACGGGGTCCAGGCTAAGATGTCCATGTTTCTGAATAACAATAACACCCCGTTAGCTCGTTAAGAGGGGAATATGGGGGTTTCCCTCTTAGCAGGCTCCGGCATGAGAATAAGTAACTGTTTTGAGGAGATAAAAGTGTGTGTTAAGAGTGAGAGAGTAGAGAACCGAATGAATTAACCTGTGTATGAAGGCTCCTATTTATAGCCGGAGAGGTGTAGAAGCAGATGGGCCTTGGGCCGAAAGGTGACAAATAAGGAATATCCTTTTTGTCTCTCAGGTGACGATCGTTAGTGACTTCTAGAAGATCTTCGGTGTTGGCGCACCTTGATTGGAGCCACGTGTCCGGGTTGCCGGCACTGCTGTCCTTCTGACATCAGCAGGTGAGTGGAGATCGTGAGGCAGTTGTCGCCGCTTCCTGATTGGTGCCACGTAGGCGTCCTTGTGTACCTTCTGTCTCCTGCACGATCATTAATCGTGGAGCACGATAGGGTACAGCCTGCTGGACGCTGATTGGTTCAATCCTCTGCCACTTGTACCTTTGATGGTTCCTGAAATAGCTCTGCGCCGCTGCCCTCGCGTGACGTTTTGGTGTGGGTCCAAGTAATCGGCTCAAGGTACAGGGATTGAGGGTTCTTGTTCAGGATGCTAAGTGTGAAATCCGATGTTATATCTTGTTTCGACCTGACGCGTGACTTAGGTATTGGCTAAGCGTTCCACTCGGGGTCTACAGAATAATCAGATTATTGAATAAGGAGTATGGTTCAGCACGCGACCTGATTGGTCTGCGCGGCTTTTTGGGACCATACCGCTTCAGAAGGCTTAAAGAAAGTGGCTATAAAGTTACCTAAATAAAAGAAGTTTATGTTTTCAGCAACTAGGGTTTATCCCTATATAAATGTATTACGAATGAAACATGAGTTTTATCCCATTTGTTTATTATAAAAGTTTAGTGTTTTGAAACTATGAAACTTATTTCCTAACTATGATCCTGATGTTCTAAATTCCACTGCCAAATTAATAAACACCGATACCATCTGACTAGTTCGTGGCTCCCGCTCCCGGGATGGGGTCGGGGGTTGCGACAGAAAGTGGTAGCAGAGCCACTGGTTTAAGCCATTTAGGTGTTCTCTAAATACCTAGATTTTAACCATTATGTAAGGAAATCATATATGACTTATGTGTTATTTTGTGTAAATATATATATTATTATTTTATTGTTATTTTGACAATTTTCTAGTTTACAGTATGAGTGATCATGGTACTTCTAACGCTTACCATCACTTACCTCATTCTCCAAAGAATGAAGGAACATCCCAGCCAACCCCAGGATACACCACTGTTTCCGAGGATGTCTTTGTTTTCGAAGCCAAATTCGAAGAACCTTCCCCCCCCCCCCTAAGAAACTAGGGTGGTTTAATAAAGCAACTTATGAAAGGAGAAAAAGAATGAGAAAACTCCAACAACGAAGGATAGCAAATAGAGAGAGAAATACCCAGAATCAGAAAGCTAGACCCTTATGGGAAGGAGAGTTGGATAGGAAACTAGCTGACTTCCATGTGTTTGAAAATGTAGAGTTTGGAAATGTAGAAGGAAATTTTGATCTAAACCAAGTAGCAGACCCACAACTTCTACCCTTATTCCCTAACCAACCTATGGAACTAGAGAAAATCCAGGAAAACCAACTTCCAATCCCAGCATTTAATCCAAATGAGATACCTAGAATTCCAGCACC
Organism: Helianthus tuberosus; assembly: GCA_030545235.1. Lineage (NCBI taxonomy): Eukaryota > Viridiplantae > Streptophyta > Magnoliopsida > Asterales > Asteraceae > Helianthus > Helianthus tuberosus. The sequence goes on from JARYGA010002854.1 coordinate 21,088, forward strand.
AAACCCTTTAGATTATGATCCGTGGTGGGATGACAATAGGACAATTTAGGATATATTAAATAACCCATATCCTTACGGAGAACCAATACCACGTTACCATGAACCAGTGCCAACCCAACTACCCCCAATGAGTCAAGAGAATGTAGAAGAACTTTGCCAGTATGGTGAAAAGTTGGTTGAGGAAGGAAATCGGATTTGCCAACTAGGAGAAAAAATCGTCTGGAAGTATGACGAGCGGGAAATGCAGTTTTAGAAACCAGTTGCCTAATATATATATATGTGTGTGTGTGTGTGTGTTTTGATACTTTGAATATATCTATACATATACATATATCTATACATATATATATATATATCGATGCATAGTAATAGTGTTTAAATTCCAGTTGTAGTTGTAATAGATGCATATATAAATATGAAAAGAATAAGTCGAAATGATCGACGTTTTTGGTTTAATCTGCTTAAATGTTTGTTTGTATTGATCTTATTCTGTGATATTAATACCTGATAAATATTTACAATTCAGATATCAAACGAAGTAAATCATGAAATCCAGAATAACGATAATAACGAGAACCAAGTGAATAAAAGTGCCATTGAACACATAAATGTTATGCCATATATTATCAAGACTATTAAAGAGGCAGATAATAATAATTCTGTAACCGGAAGTAAACGTGCACCCACTGAACCAAGTCACAGCGTGAATGGAAATCGCGGACCACTTATACAAGCACCAATTCCAAAAAGAAGAAGGACCATATTATATGGTTGTTCTTATAAAGAAATCTTGGCCTGTAAACCACTAGAACTCTCAGGCAATGAAGGAGCCATTTCAGCCTTGCGCTGGATAGAAAAGACAGAAGCAGTCTTAGAAAAAAATAAATGTGCAGATGAAGATAAGATCATTTTTGCTTCTAATGTTTTTAAGAATGCAGCGTTAGAATGGTGGAATACTATTCTCCAATACCGAGGAAGTGACAGGGTTTACAGTATGGAGTGGACCAACTCTAAGGAAATTGTTGAAAGGAAGTTTTGTCCTCCTCATGAAAAGGAACAGATTACCAATAAGTTCTTAAATCTTAGAATGACTGGGATAGATTGCAGGTGTTATACTACCATATTCTTTGAATATGCTAGGATAGTACCAACATTAGCCTCACCAGAACCAGTATTAATCTCTCGTTACATCTGGGGATTAATTAGTGAGATTAGACATGTAGTCAAGGCAGCTAGACCACAAACCATAGAAGAAGTAGTAGAACTTGCTAACACCTTGACCGACGAATTGGTACGTACGCAAGAGGAAAACCAGAAAAAGAACCTAGCTCAAAAGATTTCCCAAGAAGTACGTTATTGTAATTCCTATCACGGAAAAGGAACAGGTTCATCCTCTTCACCCTACTACAAGTTCTGTAAAAGGAAGCACTCAGGAAAGTGTGTTGTTTCCTACAACTTTTTCAAGAAACCCGGACATAAGGAAGAAGAATGTAGAATGAAAGCTAACGCCCGAGTGTGCTACAACTATGGAAAAGCTGGTCACATCAAGCTGAACTGTCTGAAACTAGCTCTAGCCAACAACAAGGCAAAGACAACAGAAGGACCCAAGAAGAGTGCTAGAACATTCGTACTAACCGCTGAGGAAGCTAAGATGATTCCAGATGTGATTGCCTGTACTATCTTAGTTAATGATGTTTATGCTAAAGTAGTATTTGACTCTGGTGCAAACCAAAGTTTCATAAATACTTCTTTCTACAAACTTCTCAATCAACCATTAACTAAACTTCATCAAGACTGCCTAGTGGAAATGGCAAATGGAGAGTCTATCAAGATAAGTGAAATCCTGCAGGGAGCAAGGATAGAAATTTTAACCCATGACTTTACTGCTAATTTTTTACCAATGGATTTAGCCGGATTTGATACAGTATTAGGAATGCATTGGTTGGTAGCCAATCAGGCACAAATATTATGTGATCAAAAGTCTGTACAAGTAAGTGCACCAACTGGTGAAAAGATCACAATTAAAGGAGACAAGCCCAAGAAAACCATAAAATTCATCTTTGTGATGAAAGTTGCAAGCTATGCAAGGAAAGGAGAAATGATGTATATGATTTCAGTAATAATTAACACTAAAGGAAAAGAACTAAAAGATATTCCTGTAGTATCTAAATTCTCAGATGTCTTTCCAGAAGAATTACCTGGATTACCGCTCGATCGAGAGGTTGAGTTTAGAATTCACCTGATACCAGAAACGGCACCGATTGCCAAAGCACCTTATCGACTAGCACCAACGAAGATGCAGGAACTGAAGAAACAACTTGACAAATTACTAGAGAAAGGTTTCATACAGCCTAGTTCATCGCCATGGGGAGCACCAGTGTTGTTTGTCAAGAAGAAGGATGGATCGATGCGTATGTGCATTGATTACCCACTACCGAGGATCGATGACCTGTTCGATCAACTTCAGGGAGCTCGATTCTTTTCTAAGATCAATTTACGCTCAGGATATCATCAACTGAAAGTACAGGAGGAGGACATTCCTAAAACTGCTTTCAGAACAAGGTACGGTCATTATGAATTTACAATCATGCCATTTAGTTTAACCAATGCCCCAACCGCTTTTATGGACATGATGAACAGGATATGTAAACCATACCTAGATAAATTCATAATTGTCTTCATAGATGATATTCTAATTTACTCCGAGAATAAAGAAGAACATGCGGAGCATTTGCATTTACTCCTGACATTATTGAGAAAGGAAAAAATTTATGCAAAATTCTCAAAATGTGAATTATGGTTACAAGAAGTACAATTCCTTGGACATCTGGTTAATCATGAAGGAATTCATGTCGATCCCACAAAGTTCGAGGCGATTACCAAATGGAAAGTCCCTGAGCCACCTATAGAAATAAGAAGTTTTCTTGGACTGGCAGGATATTATAGACGTTTTATTTAAGATTTTTCAAGAATAGCCATTCCAATAACCAAACGGACTTGCAAATCAGTTAAGTTTGAATGGGGACTAAAACAAGAGGAAGGTTTCAAGATTTTGAAGCATAAGTTAACCAACGCACCCATACTCGCGTTACCTGAGGAAACAGAAGACTTTGTAGTCTATTGTGACGTGTCTAAGTTAGGATATGGATGTGTGTTGATGTAACGTTAAAAGGTAATAGCTTATGCCTCTAGACAGCTTAAGAAACATGAAGAGAACTATACAACCCATGATCTAGAGTTAGGAGGCATAATTTTTGCCCTTAAGATTTGGAGACACTATCTTTATGGTAGTAGGTTCATTATATTTACAGATCATAAGAGTTTAAGATATGTCTTCGGACAAAAGGAATTAAATATGAGGCAAAGACGTTGAATGGAAATTCTTAGTGATTATGATTGTGATATTTAGTATCATGCAGGAAAAGCTAATGTAGTAGATGATGCTTTAAGTCGAAAGTATCATGAAAAGCCAAAAAGAGTACGCTCTCTTAGACTAAATCTGCATATAGATTTAAATGAGCAAATTATAAAGATACAGGAAACAGCAATCAAGGACGATGCTGAAGGTTTAAAATGAATGATTAAGGAATTAGAAAAAAAGGAATAGATGGAATTTGGAGATTCCATAAGAAAAGGATCTGGATACATATCCAAGGGAACCTAAGGAATCAAATTCTGGAAGAAGCCCATAAATCTAAGTATACAATACACCCATGTAGTGATAAGATGTATCAAGACATAAGAAAGAATTTCTGGTGGATAGGAATAAAAAAGTATATAGAAAATTATGTTGCCAAATGTTTAACATGTTTCCAGATTAAAGCTGAACATCAGAAACCTTCAGGGTTATTGAAGCAATTGGAGATGCCCATCTGGAAATGGGAATTGATAACTATGGACTTTGTTACCAAATTACCAATAACACGAAAAAGGTAATGATACAATCTGGGTGATTGTAGACAGATTAACCAAATCTGCTCATTTATTACCTATGAAAGAAACTTTCAGTATGGAATAGTTAGCCAAGTTATATGTAAATGAAATAGTTTCATTACATGGAATTCCTTTATCTGTTGTATCTGACAGAGATAGCCGTTTGACTTCTCATTTTTGGACAAGTTTCCAAAAAGCAATGGGAACCATATTAAATCTAAGCACAATTTATCATCCTCAAACGGATGGACAAAGCGAAAGGACAATTCAAACAATAGAAGATATGCTTAGAGCCTGTGTAATTGATTTTGGAGGAAATTGGGACGAACACTTACCTCTCATAGAATTTTCCTACAACAACAACTATCATACCAGCATTAATGTTGCACTGTTTGAAGCACTATACGGACGAAAATGCCGAACTCCGGTCTGTTGGGCAGAGATTGGAGAAAATCAACTATCAGGACCTGAGATAGTGCAAGAAACAACATACAAAATTATTCAAGTCAAGGAAAGACTAAAAGCAGCACGAGATCGTCAAAAGAGTTATGCAGATAACAGACGAAAACCAGTGGAATTTCAAGTAGGAGATAAGGTATTGTTAAAAGTTTCTCCTTGGAAAGGAGTGGTCAGATTCGTTAAAAGAGGAAAGCTAAGCCCCAGGTATGTTAGACCTTTTGAGATTATCAAAAGAATAGGACCTGTAGCTTATCAACTACAATTTCCAGAGGAAATGGCAAGAATACATGATGTATTCCATGTATGTAATCTAAGGAAATGCTTAGCAGATGAATCGCTGGAAATACCTCTTCAGGACATAGAGGTAAATGAAAAGCTTAAGTTTGTAGAGAAGCCCATTCAGATTGAAGATAGAAAGATCAAGAATCTCAAGCATCAGAGATTAGTTCTGGTCAAAGTTAAATGGGATTAAAAGAGAGGACCAGAATACACTTGGGAGTTAGAGTCAGAGATACAAAGGAAGTATCCACACCTATTCTAGTGAATCTCGAGAACGAGATTTAAAACAAGGTGGGGATGATATAACAACCCTCGAAAACACCCTATTACACCCCGTATACACATAATCGAACTCGTATAACCCTAATTTTATTAAAAATCAAATTAAATAATGTTTTACCTCCACTCGCGGGCCTCGATAAGAAGATCAGGGTGTGCCACGGGGCGCGACAAGCTTAACTTGCCGGACACCCAATTGTGCCACGTGGCAAGACACGCGTCAAGACTAGGTTAGTGAGAAGGCAACCCTAGCCGTAGCTAGGGTACCCTCGCGGGGCGCGAGAGAATCAAGGCGAGGCGCGAGAGACCCCCGATTCAGCCTATAAATTGAGAGTTTCAGCATCAGTTCAATCGTTCAAATCTCTTTCTCTCAGTTTCTATTATAGCAATTAGTAGCTCGAAATTATACCCCTAAAACACGAAGCTCCGCCCCGTTGTAAGTATTTTAACCCCCGATCTCTAATTCGTTACCCTACCCGATTGATCTAGGATTCCGTAACGTATGTCGAGGCTCTGCTTGACTAAGTTCGTTGGGGTTCTGTCTCGTGTTGTATGGCTAAAGTGACCTGGGTTATCTTACTAACACGTATGCATTATATGTTTTTAAATAGAAACTCAAGGAACTAATCAGGAAATATTACAAGAAAACCAGTAGAAATACATAAGTCTACAATGTGAGTTACTCTCTTTTCTCACAGTTTGTGAGCCATTATTTCAAATGTTTTACAATTGTTTATTAGTTATAATTACAGTGATTAAGTCTTTGTATTCTACAATTGCTTCCAATATTATGGGGTATGCATACAGTACTTGATAATCTTCACAATTGGGCATGGGTATCTGATGTGTGATATGACCATAGCCACAGATCCGTCGAGTGACAAGTACTGAACGAGTAATTGGGTAGATATAAACATTGTAATCGCTCTTAATATTGTAAAGTTATAAAAGCTTCTTTTATTAAACTGGGATGCACTCGCCATTATTTCTTGCTGATAAAATATTTTAAAACGCATTTCAGGTAACTTAATGTGAAGCCATAAGAAGCCAGCTATGGAGCACTGAAGGCTTAAAGAAAGTGGCTATAAAGTTACCTAAATAAAAGAAGTTTATGTTTTCAGCAACTAGGGTTTATCCCTATATAAATGTATTACGAATGAAACATGGGTTTTATCCCATTTGTTTATTATAAAAGTTTGGTGTTTTGAAACTCTGAAACTTATTTCCTAACTACGATCCTGATGTTCTAAATTCCGCTGCCAAATTAATAAACACCGATACCATCTGACTAGTTCGCAGCTCCCGCTCCCTGGGTAGGGTTGGGGGTTGCGACACAAAATCTTCAGACAAGATAAAGGACATTCATTTACAATGGAGAAACCCTGGTAAATTTTAAGTGAAAACACCAAGTGGCATTTTGTCCCTCTTATGGACGTGCATGAGGTACGGTCCAAATGATCAAAGTGCATATCGTCCTCCGGCGTAGGTTTGGATGAGTAGTCCCATTATAATATAAATGATTCTGACGATGAGTTTGATATTCCGTATGACCCAGTTGATGTAATTTGCCCGATTGGGAGAGACCGTGCAAAAGCAAAATACAGAGGTGCAGGTTCGTCTTCTAGTCAAGTGAAACTCCAAGCCAAAATGGATAAACTCGGCTTGAGTATCAAACAATTGTTAGTCGTTAAACAACAAAAGTTTGATATCGTTGATTTTATAGTGCTTGGGATGAAAACTGATGATATGTCTGAGGTGAACAAACATATAGTTGAAAATGAAAAGGAGAAAATTCGTCAACGATTTCTACAACAATTGAATTAGTTATGTTGTATTAATGTACTTTATTTTAGGAATTTTAATTTTAATGTATTTTTATTTTAGTTAATTTAACATTATTTTGATTTTATTTCGTGAAAATCACGAAAATAGTCAGTGACCCACAAAAAATCATGAAAGTAACCACTTGTAACCTCTCTAGAGAAGTTACACCAATTAGAGACGCTACACCACCTGATGCTACAACCTTTTCCTTTTTTTTTTTTTTCCATCACGATTTTTTAAATGGGCATAAGTATTGTTTTATTTAAGTTAAACCAAATTAAAGATATAAGTTATGCACGTTTAAAAATCGTGGTGAAAATAAAAAGGAAAAGGCGTGTAGCGTCTTAGAGAGGCTACAAATGACTATTTTCGTGATTTGTGTGAGTCAATGGTTATTTTCTGATTTTCCCTTTTATTTATTTATCTAAATTATATTATATAAAAATAAAATTTAAATAAATGGGTAATGATTCAAAAATGATTTGGGTGAGGTGAAAACTAGTGAAACCATAGAAAAGGTTAGTAGAAAAAAAGTGAATGAAAGTGGTGTGGTGATATGTCAGTGAGGTGACAGTGTATAACGTGAGAGTGATGTGGAGTTAAAAAAAGTTAAACCATTGTAGATGGTGAACTATCTAATGTCGTTCGAAAAGAAAACATAACTATCAACTAAAAAAAGACTAGCTAGCCTAACCTGATGCACATAAGAAATGATGGCAACTATGATGCTATCAGATGAAACCTAGATTAACAAAGAGTTAGAATAACATGAATACAAAACCAGAAAACATACTACAAAATGGTAGCAAAATTGAAGCTACAACAATCGGTCTACTCCAAGGAATGTCATTACACCCTTCTTGATCCATAGGTAAGTTCCTGTTTTTATATCTTCGACAATTTTATCCGCGGGTCTATGTGACCTGTTGAATAATCTCACTTTTCTTTCCTTCCAGCTATTTCTACTGGCATTTTATAAAACATTTCATTCTGGCCTCATAGTTTATATATAATTTGTTCATAAAAGACAATGTGTATATTTTGGGCGTTTTTAAAACTCGTGTGGAAGAGATAAGGAGAAGATGTGGCTGGTGTGAAAGAGAGAGGGAAAAGTGATATTTTATTAAAAATGTCAGAAACGAATTAAGTGAGGAGAGAGGGACGTTTCTATAGTCGTTTTTTATTGTTAGAGGGGCAAAGTCCGTGCACGATGTTTTTGAAACTTCTTGTTATAGATGCTCTATTGCTCTTTGCTGGTATATGCATTTGTATAAAAAAAATAACTAATATGGAGGGTCTAAAGAAAATTGTAAGATGTGAAGTTTTTAAAAACTTATATTTTATCTCTTTTAATTAACATCAATCTAATTAAACAACTTTTAACTCTATATCTTTGTTAATTGTGGGACTCGAATCATTTTGTACACTTGGATACTGCTAGCACAAAAGCGAATTGGTATCTTCTCCTTTTTTCTGTCTTTTATTTAACTAACTAAGACCATGGTGTAGTGGTAATCTTCATGTGGCAGCCCAGTCAACAATTGGGCATTATTGGACATTTTCTAAAATTAGTGTAGTGGGTATGTATTGTGGGACATTATGTTAAAATGGGTGTAAAAAATTAAATTAAAAAAACCAACAAAAAAAACTATTGGACATGAAAAAGAAGATTAAATGTGATTGGCCAACAAATTGAACAAGAGGCGTGGATTTAAGAACACCTTGTGAATTTTTTGGCTCAAAAACGCCCCCGAGGGCGGTCTAAATGGCGTGGGGGCGTGCTTTGGCTCAAAAACGCCCAAAACAAGGGCCGATACGGGTGGTCTAACCGTGATTTCTAACTGGAAATCTTATTGTATATGCCATATAACATAATAAAAACAGGTCTCATCAAGTTTTAAATTTTGACAACTATACTTTTATTTTCTTCCCAAAGTGTGCTCTCCTTACGCTTAAGTTTGTGGCTTTTCATTTAAGTTACTCATGTTTTCTAAAATATATTAAAACTGATAATTAAACAAATTACATCATAAATAATATTATTATATGCTAGTTATTTTAACGGCAAGATTTTTATAAAAAAAACAACCCACTAGTGGGGGGGGGGGGGGGGGGGGGGGTCACTAGTGATAGATTTCTATCACTTCCAATATCCAATCAAATCATGCCATGTCATCACCCAATATTCTATCACTAGTGATAGAAATGTAGTGGGGGTGGTCATCACTAGTGATGGGATTCCAATGTACAAGTATTAATACACAATGTACAAGTCATACACATTCATTCCTCAATGTTCAACGCGTTATAGTTTCAACGCGTTTTGTTTTTCACGCGTGATGGTGGGTGCGGCGGCGGTGTTCGTGGCGGTATCACTCGTTATGGGGTGGCCATAACGGACCACCCCGCCTGCTCTAAGAAACTGCCAGTACGAGATGACATTAAAAACCGACTAGTTAATTTGAGAACAACCATTATATTTTTTTAAAAAGAAAACTATTATACCTCTTATAATATTCCATGAATGTGTTACTGAGACAGTGAACAACCATTATATTTTAAAAAAAAAAAAAAAACTATTAAGTTCTCTAATTGCCCCTAGAAAATAAATCATGGCTGCTACGAGGTATTTCCCAAGATAAGGTCTCACAAAATGTGTATGCAGTGGTAGGGAAGATCTTTCTTACTCATTGTATTGACTATTCATGAGCGTCCGATGACCACCACCACCATGAAACGAACAACTCTATTACATTAAAACCTTGACAACTACACATTGTTGACCAAATTTCTTCAAATGGTAAAATTTGTCATATATTTTCTCTCTTCGCGTATTATTAACTTAATTATTGTTGATCCCAAATAATTATGCTCTTTGACTAAATTTGGCAATAGATTTCAACATGTATGAAAATAATATGCGGAAATAAAAATCAAACTTTCAAGAAACACAACTTGCAGAATTTTCAAGTTTATATCACTTTGGAAAAACAAAGTTTTACAAGGTGATTGTGAAGTTATTGACTATTAATGAATGCTTAAAGAATTCTGTAATGAAGGGTACTAGAGTTTTTGTTTTAAGTATGAAATGTTTGGCTTCACTCATTTATCCTTCGATGGTGACATCTCTATTTATAGAGAGTCTTGGTAATGAATAAACATTTGTTTATCTATGCACTTGCTCTGCATAAAGTAGCCTTTTGGCATAGGGTGTGCCTATTGACACACTAATGTGCCTATTGGCACACCAAACCCTAGCAAAACTAGGGTTTATATACGCAGCGTATAGGTTAATACGTAGCGTATAGGGTTAACCCTCTACGCTGCGTATTGACCTATACCCAGCGTAGGTAAACCCTGATTCTCAGTGCCTGGTCAGCAATCATTGCACAGAAAACAAGGGTTTATATACGCTGCGTATAGCTCAATACGCAGCGTATATAAACCATCTGAATTTTTGGGATCATTTTGGTGGGTTTGAAGCATCAGTTTTTCACAAGGTTTATATACGCTGCGTATAGAGCTATACGCAGCGTATATAAAGGTCAGAAAATGTCCTTTATACCCTTGTGTTGAGGTTATACGTGTTAAAAATAATAATAATAATACTTTTTCTATTGCAATTCTATTATATACTTATAGTTTGTTTTGTCTCTGTTTCATGTGAGTTGCTGGATGATGGGCTTATATATTGGACTACAAATGGGCTTATCAATTGGACTGAAGATGGGCTTATCAATTGGACTGAAGCATGAAGTCTCTCGAAGATATGAAGACTCCGGGTAACCCGGATGTTGTTATGCAATCTGGATATGTATAAAAGAGACTCTGGGTTTGTGAACCGACTTGACTTTCACTTGGCATCTCAGTTTTTCCAATTGTGCTCTCTCTCTCTCTCTCTTGTATAGACGATCTAGGGTTTGTTTAAAGAGAATTTCTCTATTTCTCTTTCTTGTTGATTCCTGTGTTTGTCTACGCAGATTATCGTGTTGATAATCTGCTTGTGAGGAGAGTTGTAAGAGTCTTGTAATTCTTTGTATTTCCTGTTCGGATCATTTTTCTTAGGGTTAATAATAACTGAGTTGAATATATCAGTTCTTGATACCAGTTTATTTTGACATGGTATCAGAGCTTTATTAGCTCTTGTGGTCTAGTTGTGGTTAGTGTTTCGTTCCACTTTGGTTTCCGCTGTAATTCTGGGTTGATCTGTTTAAAGTTTCATTGTTAGTGTGTTCGTCTGGGTAGATCTGGTGTTGCCATTTTTAGATCTGTAAAGTTCATGTAGTCTCGGTATCTGTGCAGTATTCTTTGAAGATCCCTTCTCTTAGGGTTTGGTTTGTGTCAGATCTGTCTAGATCTGAGGAGTTTCGAGAATATCTAAGGAGGTTGGTGGTTCGTATAGTCTACCAGTTCCAGATAGTGGTGCATCGATCTTGTATCTGTGAGAAAGCTGTTAAACACCGGTTCTTGAAGTGCGTGTATAGTGAAGAATTTTGGGATTCTTGAAGGATTGGAACCCTCATCTAGGGTTTGTGGTTCTGTTGCAGTGATTCGTGTAGGTCTTTGTAACCCTAGAAGGTTATAAAGCAAACTGACCGAATCTGTGTAGCTCTTGGTCTTCTAATCAGTTCTTGTAGCCCTAAGTGAAGGCTGCAAGTCTGATTTGCAGGATTTATACGCACCCCCTGGTTAGTTCGTTCCTTGATTTAGTTCCTTTTATATTTCTGTTCTTGCATTAGGCATTTTGTTTGCCGGACTAGTCGGGCCGGTGTTGATTGGGACACAGGAAGGGTACATCCTGTTGCATTTTAGTTGTTATCTGTTTGTGGCTTGATTCTTGCTTTGTTTGTTATTTGTTTCCTGTTCTGGTTGTTGTTTGTTTTCTACTTGTTGTTGCTGTTCTTTAGATTGTGTCTAGTCGGCTCCCTTGATAAGGCTTGCAAAGGCACCTTGAGTGATGACCCTCTGATCTGGTCCCTGTCAAGGTTTCACCCTTTTTTTAGGATCTGTGATTGTTGTGATTCTTTAGTGTTATTGTTGCAACTCTCTGGTTGTTGTTCTTGTTGTTACTTGATTTGGTGTTACAATGGTTGATGGTCCTGTTGTCACAAGTGGTGGTTCTGGTCCTAATGATCCACCACCTGAGACTCTTGTGAGTAAGCTTGATGCAAGTGACCCGTTATACTTGCAACCGTCTAATTCCAGTAACTTGACTATTGTTTCTATTAAACTTAAAGGTTCTGAGAATTACACAATTTGGTTTAATGCTATGCAACTTGCTTTACAAGTAAAAAATAAATGGGGATTTATTGACAAAAGTTGTGTTAAATCTGAAACAAATGAGATTCTTGCTAGGCAATGGGATAGGTGTAACTCTATAGTTTTAACTTGGATCTTGAATTCAATTAGTGAAGAGTTATATATGGGTAATGTCTTTTCTAAATTGGCTAGTGATGTTTGGTTGAATTTGAAGGAAACTTATAACAAGGTTGATGGATCTGTCGTGTTTGATTTGTATCAGAAAATTAACTCATTTAGTCAAAATGGATCTAGTGTATCTGATTACTATCATAAGTTGAATGTTATGTGGGGTCAGTTAGATCAGATTTTGCAATTGCCTTCCTGTTCGTGTAATGCTGCTAAGGAGTTCAATGATTTTAATCATATGATAAAATTAATGTAGTTTTTAATGGGGTTGGATAATGTGTATCAAGGAGTTAGAACTAATCTTTTGATGAAAGAAACGTTACCAACTGTTAAA